>CAIGRP010020052.1:0-25803 GCA_903798385.1 Fraxinus cuspidata
AAGAAAAAAAATTATATATTTAAATTTAATCATAAATTAGTCTATATAAAATTTTATGATTTAATTAAAAATAGATATTTTTAAGAAACAATGAATGAAAAAAGAAAAAAATAGTTATAAGAATACAATTTAATTTTTTTTCTAGAAAATAGAAATAAATAATAAGAGAGAGAAAAAGAAAAATAGAAACTAATATAATCAATAAAAAAATAAATTGTAATTATAACTCTAATGTTCATAGACGGGAAAAGGAAAGAGATTATTACTTTTTTATTATTAAAAAAAAAAGGAAAAAAAGAAAAACACACTTTCAGAGGGTTTTACTTGTGATTAATGAGAGACAAATTTTGAGATTTACTTTTAGTACTTTCTGTTTAAAAGTTAGTATCATAGAGACTTTTATAAAAGTCTCTTAAAGTCTTTAAAATTTGAATACCCCAAAACTTATAAAGATTTTTAAAAAGTTTTAATTGAATATACCGAAACTTTTAGAGACTTTTTAAAAAGTTCATAAATTTATGTTATGAAGTGCTTCACATCATTTGTCATGCAACACTCTACCTTCGTTATAGTTGGCCATTTTGAAATTTGCATGATTTGGTCTATTGAATTTTTCCTGCTCTCCATGTGTCATAAACCTTAGGCAATATTATAATGATACGACACCAAATATAAAAATGAAGATATTACATAAACCTTGGGCATTATTATGTCCACATCTATAGTTTCAAGTACGTAGCCATGTTCATTTCACAATAATAAGTGGAATTCTCCCTTGCCTTCTTAAAATGTTTTGATAGTTCCTTCACATCATAATTCTTTCACAAAAAAAAAAAATGTGTGTTATATTTTGTGTATAATTAAATTATACAGTAAAGTAACTAGATATAGCCATTATTAATTCTTTCACATCATAATTCCTTAATAATTCTTTCATAATTTCAATCATTTTCATCAATATGCACAGTCAAATTTCTTTACATGTTTCGATAATCCCGCTGGATTAGTCACCATTGTTTTGAATTCAAGAAAAAGAGGATAATCCCAACATAAAACTTAACTTCTTGTTTTAATCATACTAGCGAAAAAGATAGCCATCAATATTTTTAATTGAAGAAAATCAAGAAAAGAAAAGATAATCCCAACAAGAAAATTAAATAATTCGTAATGAAATTTCTTACTGATACTACTTAAATTTAAAAAGCATATTATCAAATAACCCCAACACAAATCAATAATCCTTCACATACTAAATTCATCAAACTCACAATAAGACATCTTTACTTTTTCAAAGTTTTTTTTCATATATTTCTCGTTGTGTATGTATTTGCTTTAATGATGTCTTTTTCATTGTTATTTTGACTTTAATTGAAGATGATCATTTATAAATATTAGGGTTTTAAAAAAACATAAACTCTTAGAGAATATAAAAAGATCAAAAATATTTTAATGAAAATGAATGTTATGGATGAATTTATAATGATATATTTTTATTCAATTTTATCTATGTCTATTTAAGTAATTAATATTAGGTTAAAAATATAGCCTTTGTTTGATCCCAATTTTTTTCAAAATATATTGTTTTTTCTCTTATTTTCAAACGCACATTTTTCAATAAAATAATATTACACACAATCCAAAAACATGTCCTTCATTTTTAACCACACATTATCTATCAATTTACTATTTCAAAATGCATTTTAACCAAAAAAGAAAAAATGGGGTTCAAACATGTCCATAATATAAGTAGCGGTTCCCAAAAGTTTCCTAGTGAACCTCCAAGGGTTTTAATTTAAATACTCTACAGATGAAATTCGTTTCTTGTTCCTCCCTTCTTTACTGTTCGATGTGATGACTCTAGTCAATGGCTTTTTCTTCACGTTGTTTCCGTCATTTGCATCCAATTTTATTATTGTTAATCTTATTGTCTCGACTGGGAAATCCCTTTTTCAAATTCAGTTTGGGTATCAGCTGCTTCGCTTGACTCGAATTTCGACGGCAGATTTAGGGTCCGTTTGATTGCAAATGTGAAAAATGAGTGGAAAGAAAATGAATTCCATGTAATTGAATTGCATAGAAATTGTTTTACTAGGAATTGTAATTAATTGTGTTTGATTGATATAATTTTTCATAGAAAATGTTGAAAGTTTGATATCCGTTTGGCTTCGTTTTTTATGAAAATTGTCAATTAAAGTGATAATTTTGCCCACCATTGGGTCTAGAATTTGTTCCAATTGCCAAAAAAATTAAAAAATTAAAAAATAAATTATCATACCGAATATCATTTGTTTGACTTTGTTTTGCATGAAAATTTTCAATAAAAGTGATAAATTTTTTACCATTGTGTCTAAAAAATTTTTCCAATTGCAAAGAGAAAAAAAAAAAGAGCCAACCAACCAACCTAGAAAATATTTTCCAACCAAAACATCAAGAAATTGTTTTCCTCCAAAAAAAAAAAAAAAAAAAAAAAAAAAACAACCAACCTAGAAAATATTTTCGAATCAAAACATCAAGAAATTGTTTTCCTCCAAAATGTGGAAAATTTGAAAAATTGGAAAATATTTTCCTGGGAAAATTTTGCTTATCAAATACTGAAAAAGTCATTTTCCATGGAAAATAAGCTCTATCAAACAGGGCCTTAGTGTTATTCCACCATAGTCGCATGTCGTCGGGTCTTTGGATACTACTTGCGAAATTGCTTCTAATTTGAACTTCTGTAAGGGTGTCTACATAGCAGGGAAGGGAAATCTTGTAATTCTTCCCACTGCCCTTATTACACAAAGCATTCTTGACATCTAGTCCATGTTTGGGCCACATTTTTTTTTTTTTTTTTTTTTTTTTTTTGATTTAAAAAGCCAAATAATTTTTTTGATTTTTAAAATAAAATAAANTTATTTCTGTCAAATCATGAACAGTTGCACCAATGAATGACCTGCAATTCATTTGTCTTCTATTCCTTCATTCTATTTTTGCCCCTATGACAATTGTTACATCACAATTATTTGATTATATTCTTGTCCACGGGATAAGGGTAAAGTTGGCAAATCGTTTTGGAGCAGGTACTATTTGGACAATGAATGGCCTGCAATATGTCAGCCTCTTACTGTATTTGTCAACCACTTACTGTATAACGTTCCATTTTCATCTAATTCAACGAAAAAAATGTGGTCCAAACATGGGCATAGTGTATATACGGGCAATTTATAGTGGCAATCAAGGATTCGAACTTAACTTTGCTAAGGTTTCCTCATAATAAAGTCCATACTTCTGAGACTCCATTATCATACATGGTGTTCGATTTTGTGGAGATGTGTATTTTTGGTAAATAGTTGTCCGACCTGATCACTATTACTCCCTTTGTGAGGAGGCACTCTTTCTCTCGAAGTTATGAGATTATTTTTTTAAGTTCGTTGAACATGGTTTTCTCGTGTCCCGATTTTGGACTAATTGTGTGGGTTTTAACATATATATTCTTGATTTTTCGATTAGAGTGATCTATTTGATTTTGATTAACATTAGAGTGATTGTAGTATTCATATAAATAAATTATAATTCATCCTATTCATTTAATATTTGAGAATTTCTAGACTGGCATCCATCTTCTCATAAAAAGAAACCAATCGATGGTGGTTCAACGTTACGGATTTTTCAACACGATTAAACTTTACAATTCTTCTAGTTTCTAGAGTTAATTTGACTAACATGTAAAATGTATATGTTAGTCAAAAAGTGGGAAAATTATAATTTATTATTATATTATGTTGAAAAATTAAGAGAGAAGTGTCTACATAGCTGTAGGCATATATGCGAGTAGTTCATGTTTGACTTTCATTTTTCTAAATTAAATTTCAAAAATGCATTTATGAAATTCACAATATTTATTAACCATTCAACCACATAAAAAAACATTTATTAAAATTTAATTTTTAGCTAAATAAAAACGGTTAATTATATTCTCACCCAGTTTATTTTTTGAAAAAATCAATTTTTTTCCTTACTTTTGCACTATATCCCTAACTTTTTCGATTGTATAACATTTAATTAGTTAGAACAGTTTCTCTCCGAAAATGGTCTTTGTGCAAAATTCGATAGAGGACATAAAAAAACTTATTTACCACACGTATAACGAGTTTTTTGGACAAAAATGATTATCTTAGACAAACATGAGCTAATTATACATATGAAGAATAAAAGTGCAAAAAAAATAATAAAAAAAAAATTAGATCCTTCTTCATTGCAATTAAAATATAATATGGGTTTGAATTTATTTATCCTTCGTACAGCCTTCGTGGAAGATGCGTGTGTTTTCCTCGTGCCACCCACCCGCCCCGCCCCCCCTTCAAATTATCCCTTACGCATCAACAACCCTTATCAACCTATTCATGGACATTTCTTTGGCCTTGAGATGTGGGCTGTTTTTCTTTCTTGATGAAAAGTTGGCCCCCTTTGGAGGTTTATTGTTAGCTGCAGGGTGTGGTTTTGCTATGCGATGTAACAGCTTAATGTAAGTCCTTTTTAGCTTATAATTTCATGAGATAGTTACTTTATAATTTGTCTGTATTGCTAAAGAGTGAATTATTTTGATGGGTTTTGGTGATTAGGGTTTTTTATTGTGATTTTTGTGTTAATTGATGCTTTCTGTGGATTAATTTTTGGGGAAATTGAATTATATTTGCCTAATTACTAATTTGTGTGGATAATTTTATTTATATTTGGAGAAGCGTGTTGCTTTAAATTGATAATCTAGAGATTTAAATAGTAAGGAAGAGTTAGATATGCTGTCTTTATAGGTTTAAAAATATTTGTAAATTTAAGTGTGTTGAAATCTTGCTAAATAACATTTTACAGTTACTGAAATTTGCATATAAAGTGAATAGGTTTGCGGTTTTGATCCGAAAAGTTATGTTTTTAACAAATGGTGGAGGGGAATTTATCATCCGGAAATATGTTTCAAGGTAATAGTTCTCATGGAGGTATTAACTTGCAAGGACCGGTACGAGTTCATCATCATCAGCAACACCCCCTTGCACTCCATCAACAACATAATTCTCATCCTCGACAAGGATCATCGATGGTTCGTCCCACGAGTCATGAGAATTTTTCACTTACAATTGGAAACACACAAGATAGCGAACAGACAATTTCCTTTACGGACTACAGCAAAGAGGAGAGGGGAAAACCTGCAAGTGATGTGGATGAGCCAAGTTTTACGGAAGATCCAACTGGAGGAAAGAGGGCATCCCGATGGCAACGTGTGAAATGGACCGACACTATGGTTAGGTTGTTGATAACGTCTGTTTCTTACATTAGTGAGGAGGCAGCCACTGAATATGGTTGTAGTGTTGGGAGAAGGAAATATGCAAATTTACGTAAAAAAGGGAAGTGGAAATCAGTTTCGAAAGTCATGGCCGAAAGGGGCCATTTTGTTTCACCTCAACAATGCGAGGATAAATTTAATGACCTTAACAAAAGGTATAAAAGACTTAACGAGATCCTCGGGAGAGGAACTTCTTGTGAAGTTGTTGAGAATCCAACACTTTTGGATATGATGGATCACATCTCTGAGAAAGCAAAGGAGGAAGTTCGAAAGATTCTAAGCTCAAAACATTTGCACTATGAAGAGATGTGTTCATATTATAATGGAAGCCGACTGCACCTTCCCCCGGATCCTGATCTGCAGCGTTCTTTGTGCTTAGCACTTAGAAGTGGAGATGATAATGATGTGAAAAGGTACCTGCAGGATGATAATGTCGAAGTTGATCAAGAAGCTGAATCAGACGGTGACGACGAATATGAAGAAAATCATAGTTTCTGTGGGGATCTTAGGGTACAGGGAATACCAGGAAACTCAACGAAGAGGCTAAAGCAATGTCAGGGTCACGAAGAATTTAGTTTCAGAAGTTCTTCTGAACTCTCTAGATTGCCACAAGAGTTTTAATTTCCAGTGAGAAATTCCCGATGCTGATGCGAGTCAAGCGCTACCTGAAGGCATGAAAGAGAACATGTCAAAAAAGCAGTGGCTGAATCATCGCACTCTACAATTAGAAGAACAAAGGCTACATATTGAAACACAAATGTTGGAACTCGAGAGAGAGCGGTTCAAATGGCAGAGATTTTGCAAGAAGAAGGACAGAGAATTGGAGATGACGAAGATGGAAATTGAGAGGATGAAACTTGAGAATGAGCATATGTGTTTAGAGTTAAGACGAAGGGAGATGGGTATTGACAGCAGTTAATAGTCTCCTACAGTGAGTGCTGAACTTAGCTTGATGACCCTGTTTCGTGAACTTAGCTTGATGACCCTGTTTCATGCGATAGTTAGACAAAATCTTGGATATATAACTCGAGTATTGCCTGTTTTAGGCCTTCTTGCATATTACGTTGGTGAAAGCACCAATATAGATTTCAGCAAATAATCACATTAGTGATCATACCAAAATGTTCAAGTTTTATCGCGGTGTTTAATATTTGTGTTGCAACAAATTGATACCATTAAAAAAGGAGTAATTGCAGCCGCTGCCTTGAACCTTTAGTGCAGTTTTTATCTTAACCTTTCATTTATAATAACGTTGATCCCAAACCTTTCATTCTCGTGCAGCGGGGTGGGTTGTGAAGATGAATTATTTCTTCACTCTCTTTTATTTTTTGGTTTCTTAATTAATTATTCTAATTTTTTTAATATAAAAAATATAAAACTACCGTTTTTTTCTATCATTTTATTGGTCAAAATGTGGTCAGACTTGTTTTTGGGTTAACTATACGGAAAAGGTTTGGGATCAACACTACTATTTATGAAAGGTTAGGTAAAGTTACAATACATTAAAAGGTTTGAGATCGTAATTGCAATTATCGCAACTATGATTTTAAAGGAAAATACGGTGTGCATTATTTACATAATGAATGAGACTTGTTTCTTTTCATTTTTTCCTTACAACTCGCTCTATTCAATTTTGTTTCTTGTTTTCATATTATAAAAAATGTTAAAGAGAGTGCTTTCACAATTCATTTTCATCTTCCTTCAAAATTCAGTATCAAAAAACCTTCGCGTCATGAGATTAAACTTAAAAGTATAACTGACGGTGAAAATAATCATAATTTTGTATCTAAAACAAGCAGGGCAAGGATCTTATTTTATTATCAATTACTATAATTAGGAAATACTATCAAATTGAATATTGTTTGATAATACAATGCCTTTGTTTGGGCTCCATTAAATAAATTTTGGAAAAGAAGTGTATTTTGAATGGTAACTTTTTTAAGAAAGAGAAAAAAAAATTAGATTTATATATAATATTATTTTATTGAATAATGTGTTAAAAATAATAGAGGGAAAATGCATTCTAAATAAAATGGAGCCTTCAATCATAATTATTAATTTTTAAAGATAAAATCGATTAGTTTGTAGCTTGTTCAAATAATATAATTATGACTAGTTTCAAAAAGATAATTTTATGTTTAACTTTACTACTTATTTCGAAATTTACAGGTACAAATAAGGAAATGTTGCACTTTTCAGCACATTTTACAGATGTCAAATAATCTCGAATTTCCTTCAATAGATCTTGGTTTGGGTGCTCTTTCATCCAATTATCGCAGAATTTGGAAAAAGACTTGAAGCAAGGGATGAAAGTGGACTTCTCCAATCCTACCATTAAAGGATGAATTCCTTCTCGAGACAGCTCGCTTAAGATGAAAGCGCTCAATTTAGCTTGTATATCTACCGAGCGTCACTGGTGGGGGCACTATCACGCAGCAAGGAAGAGGATAAGTCACATGAGTCTGAAGGGAAATGAGGAGACGTAGAAATAAACTACAGTAAAAATATAATTCTAGATACGTTAAACTAGGGGTGGACAAAATGACCAAACTAAATCAAAACTAAACCAAATCGAACGGTTCGGTTTGGTTTTACAAAAAAATAATTGTTCTGATTTTTTTAATTGAGAACCGTTTGGTTCGGTTCTAATTTTAGAACCAAAAACCAAACTCAATATTTAATTTATTTTTTTTTGTTATTATTATTTAAATTATCACAATTGACACCGAAAAATTCAAAATTCAATTGAAAACCAAAACAAAAAAGTACATTTGATTTCTCATTTCTCAATATGGAGACTGGAGACCCTAATTCATTTTGGAGACTCATACCATAATTTATTTCTCATTTTCTCTCTTCAATTTATACATGGACTCTTGCATGAAGACCAACAACTATCACCTATTGTTTATCATCACATTCTATCACCACCATCGCATGGATTTCTAAAATTGAAGTCTCAACCTCCGGCTCCTCTTCCTCAAATGTTCTTTTTTCTCAATCAGTAATGAAACTAGAGTCAAACCAATCCAATCCAATCCAAACCAAACAAGAACCAAATGGTTTGATTCCGATTTAATTCCATATCTTTAAATTAAAAAAAAAAATCATTTGGTTTCATTATTAAAAAAAAAAAAAACCATTAGTTCATGTTTCAATTCGATTCTTTTGGAACCAAAACCAAATGGAACAATGTCCACCCCTACGTTAAAATAGTAATTTTAAGTCCTTGTTTGATGACCAATTTTTTTCCAAAAATAATATTTTGTATTGTGATTTTTATGAAGATGTATAGTTAAAAAGTATGAAAAAATTTTGGATTTATGTACAGAATATTTTATTGTGTAAATATATGGTTAAAAATAAATATTTAGAATTTTTTTTTTCCAAAATAGTGGCTGTCAAACATGTGCTAAAGTACATAATACAAAGGTGGTCTGGTTCAAAAAGGTCAAGTTCAGCTCATCAATGTTATCAAGCCCAAAATAAGTGGGCTGGATTTCAAAATAATCTGCCCATGATTTACTTTTGGATTCAGCCTCTTCCATCGAGACCAGGAAGCATTTGCTTTACTCAATTGCCATTCTGATTCCATAATCAGCTCTCCAGGGTGTCTTAGAGCATGGTTAAGGTATCAAAGAAATATGTAATTAAAATTAATTATTAACTTTGATAACAATTTTTTAGTAACTTTTTACACTTCCCCAAACAAGCACTTAAATCTTTATGAAAGTGATAAACTGGAAGCTTATCCATTTGTGATGCAAAGTTGACATTATATCTTTTAGGGTAAATTATACATTTGTCCCCAAGCTTTCATTGTCATTGCATCTTTGTCCCCAACCTTCTAATTGTAACAGTTTTGTCACCAACCTTCTAATTGTCACAGTTTTGTCACCAACCTTTGATTAATCGGGAGTGGCTGTCGATTTAAGGTACATGGAATCTCAAGTTTAAATATGGGATTTTCGTTTGGTTCAATAAATGGTCCCATCAAATGTGACTTTTGGGGTCGAACCTTAAATCATTTAAATCGTGACAGTTTGACATTCAAAATAAGAGAGAAACAAAATGGACATCTGATGTTAATGTATCATGATTTGATAGTTCGAGATTTAGGTGTCATGATTTAAATAATCGGTCATATCACATGTGTATATATAACAGTCTTACAAAAATATTTCTCTTGAAAAACACTTTCGTTTTTGTGGACCTTAGGCTTCAATTTACATTCTGCAGAATCAAGGATAAATCCCTTTTTACATTGAAAGTTGAAACTCGACCTTTCCTATGAGATTTAGAAAAACTGGATTGTTATTTAAAAATTGTTGAACTATGATACCATGTTCAGTCTTAGAATTTCATTTTAATCGCGTGAGAAAGAATAGTCCAAACTATTTGTAAGTTAATTATTACTTCTATAAATAACAGGTGAATATTACTCTTAAGAGCATCTGTTCTCCAGTCTCCGTCCCCTTCTTGTTAGTTTGATGCACTTTTCGAATAGTATTTTGTAAAACGATATTATGAATTAACGTTCGATTATTCGTGTGTTACAATTTGAAACAATTATCTAAGGTTCCATGATCATATAAAATGCCACAAATTGTATACTCGATTGTTCGAGTATAGTGAGACACAATTCGTGATGTGATCAAAATATGTCGTTTGCAATTGATACATATAGTTGGACGATTTATGTTGTTAAGATCGCATTGTTCTTATTGAGGTTTGTCTAAATTTGGGAATAAAAACAATAACGTGCCTTTGATGCACATTAACGGGCCCAAGTAGATGACTCATTTGTGACCGCTCTAAATGAGACTCTACTCGATTATCAAACAAGTTACCTAAATTCTGAGCGAGTAATGTATCTTGATTGCTAGTTCAAATTCTTTGAGGCACCAATAAGTGAAATCTTCATTAGAAGATTAATCTCAGTGCTTTGGGAATCATGACCGAAAAAGTTAGAGATCATATATTTGCGATAGTGGAATCCGTTAATCATCGTGATGAGAGGATCGTCACCCTAAAGTATGTTCTATAGGCAATTGAACTTAAGCTCAGTAGTTCGACGATGAGATTGTTAGACTTTGTGTTGTAATTTGGTCACAGCGAATTCGTCTTACGAAAATGGGACTTAGAGGGTAATATACGTTGAAGGGCAAAACAATCATTTTGTCAATTTCAATTTATTGACGGTCAAATGGGGGTTGACTTGTGAAACTATAATCGGGGGATATTGTTATCGATAATCAGAGGATGACTATCACTTGACTCAAGAGTGCAATCCAAATTTTTTGGTAGAATAAATCGTGATTAATATATGTATCTCAATTGGTCAAGAGTTGACTCAATTAAAAACATCTATTGGATATTGAGTCTTGTGAGTTTAGTTAGGTTCATCTCTTGGCTCTAATAAATGTGCAACTTAATTGGTCTACTACAATAAAATTCAAGGAAATTTGTGCAATTATGAAACCCTGATTGAGTATTATAAATATGCCATTTATGGACACATTTATCAAGTTTTAGGGTTAGCAACATTTTCATATTTCCCAAAAAAAAAAAGGGAGGCACCTAAGGAGAACATGGGAAAAGATTTGAGGGAGAAAGCATTTAGTTAGGACATTAAAAGCTCTTTCAAGGTTATCATCTCACCTTTGTATGTAAGGATTTAAAAACATACAAAAATTTTAAGGTGATCTAAAATCCATTATTCACTTTTTTTTAATCTTCAAATGAAAATTAATTTCCTGTTGTGATGAATAAATTCAATAACCAACACTTTTCGCGCTCCCTATCTTACGAGAATTAGTCACATGGCACAAGCGGAGTAGGGGTTAGAGGTCGAGGGACATTGGGTAGCTAGTGAGACTATCAATCATATAAAGAATCCTACCAACAATTGCATTTGAAAAGAAATATAGTTTCAACAATTAAATACTTAATAAAAATGATCGTTTTCTAGAAAAAAAACTATGCAGTTTATATATACGTAATTTTCTTATGACAAAATATCTAAAAAGAAAAATCTTAACATCGTATGATTTTATATTTAGCTCCATTTTTTTAAATTCTTTTTTTTTTCCAAACTTATTTTCAATTATACATTTTATAGAATCCATAAATTTTATCAACGTTTTAATCACATATTTCATCAATTTTTTATCAAATCTAATAAAAATTTAATTTCTAACCAAACCAAATATTGGGTTAGCATAATGATAGGTGGGGGCGCGTAGCTAATGCCAAATAAATAAAAAGGGTTACCCATATGGGATGCATTATTTATGTCTATTTATATATTCATATTGTACAATGTAAGTATGTAACTTTTACTCAATTGCCAATAAAGTTTGGATAGACAACTCATATTAATTGGCACATGCTTTTTAGTTAACTAACGAACATCAGATCTGTTACAGGGACAGATTCATTGACAGAGTTTTATACAGAAATATACTTTGCAAATTTTCATTGACAATTAGAAAAAAAAAGTAAAAGAAAAAGTGACAATAAAAACCTGTCATTTCAGCCCCTATCATTAAGCATATTCAACCAGTTTAATCCAATGAAAACAAACATCAACTTCCATTTTGTACCTGCAATTAATATGCATTGATAGAAAACTGAATTGGACCGACCTCCTCAATAAAAAGAAGAAAAAAATTTGAGAATTGTACCAAAAACCGTCATAAACTATGTAAAGAAAAACCAAAAGCAAAACTTTTCTCTTTTTTGGATGTACCAATTAATCATTATATGCTACTTGCTAAAAGTTAACATGTGGTAATAGATTCGTTGCCATTTTAGTGGAAGGAAATTATAGTATTAATGGACCCTCGTTACACAAAGAATTATTAGATTTTGCCAGAAGAATTTAACACTTTGGTTGATAGATGAAGTTGTGACAAAAAATGATTGGATGACAATGTTGACTTTTTTAAAACAGTCCAATAAAATTCTACCACGTGAAATTTTTGTCATCTTGCATGTCATCCAAAATGTTAATGTACCATGATAGTTGCACAAATGGCTACAACATTTCAATGAACGTGGAATTAATTGTGCGAAAAAGAAATCGTTATTTGTTCCATCTCTTATTTTTCATGAAGAGAATGAATCTTTTTTCTCGAAGGATTAGAAAAAATGGGTCCGAATCTCCTACAAGAATGATTTGAAAGATCCAAAACCAAATATAGTGGTATTGTCATGTAAAGACATACAAATTTCATAATTATAAAACTACCCGTTGAGTAATCTTATTCATAAGTTTAAACTTTTATTCAATAAATATAATTTGCAACACATGACTAACTTAACTATCATTAGTCTTTCTTAATTTGAATGGGTTTATGCAATAAATATTCCTCGTCAAATTTTGATGACATGGTAACAGCTATGAATAGTCATCAACTTCCAAAAGATGATTAAAGAATGTTTTCTATTATGGGAATACAATGCATTATAGACGTATAAACATTACGCTTCAACAATGTTATTCTATTTCACCCCTTAGAAAGAAAAGAAAAGAAATTAAACCAAAATACTTAATAGCATAGCGATATATTTATGCAAAAATTCTACTACGAATAGATGCAATGGAACTGTATGGCTAGAATTGTCTGAGCATCGAGCTAGGCCATGGGCTAACCCACCTTTAAAAGCGTGCCATGCTGGGTATGGCGTTACGACATGTAAGTCAGCACATATCAACTTGTACTAGTCTAATAAATAAATAAATAAGTATCACGGAAATGTGGCGAGTGGGTTTATGAGCCACTATGGCTTACATAGACATGTGGCGGGTTAGGCTCTCTACAAAACTCAAGCCAAGTATCGATCATCTCAGCAATTAGTCTGATATCTATACTTGTTAAGTTGCAATCTTTCGAAGACTTTATTTTTGTATCAGAAACGAAATTGTGCAAATTTTATAAAAGTCTCTCTGTACTTTTCCTTGGTTATTTCGTTACCAAGACAAAGAGAGGAAAGGAAAGAATCAATAAGTTGATTATCCTATGACGAGGTGTGGTGCACGTTGTACATAATAATTTAATTAATTAATTCGGATTAGCATAGTATTTTAGACATAAAAGTACACTTTAAACTGTCGATTACACAGTAATGCAAGAAAATTCAAAAATAATATTGTATAGAACCTACTGGTTACAATCCAAAAGTTAATTAATTTATTCTCACTTTATTTTCAGAATTTTTCTCATTGAAATACATTTTAAGTGCATAGTCCTTTGCTAAATCTAAATAAACATATATGTCGTAGTTACGCGTGTCTGCCGATCTTCAATACACTTTAATAACACTATAACATAATTGTCGTCCCGAAGTCAAAACCTAAAAAATTGTATAGAACAATGCGAACTTTTAACTAAGCTGATATAGTTTAGTTATAATTAAATTTATTTACAAGTAAATAAGTTTTAAAATTAATATTTTGAGTTTATTAAAGTTAAAATAAATTAGTAATTTTCAAATAACTCTACTTACTTTCAAAGTAAATATTTTTAAGAAAAGGTAACTTATTCAAATCTATTCTAAAATTAAAAAATGACTTAAACATGACTTTAAATCACTTTTAGACTTAACCAAACATGCTGATTGTATATTAATTATAAGTAAATTATTTACGAACTCAATGGTACTAGTTCACTTTCTCTTTAATTCTTAAATTAAAGTTAGGATTTAAGCTTTGTTTATATTATTCAAGTGTTATATTTATTTAAGTAATTTTTTTGGAATAGTATATTTTCTTTGTCAAAATTAAATTTATCCTTTGTTAAAAAAAAATTCTTTAATATGCTATTAAGCTAACAATGGTGTCATTTTTTTAGGATGTCTTCTAGACGAAAATGTCTATATAGAAAGACATACATGTCTATATAGAAAGACTATGTTGCACGAAGACGAAAATGGAAAACGAAATGGTACAAAACATGACATGGAGAAACACTATTTCTGGAAAAAGTAGGACATGATATGTTGGAGAACATTATATTAAAATTATTAATTTAGTTTCGTAAAATCAAAATTCAACTTCAAAAACTATCTAATATAAATCAAATAACAAAAATTCCACAATCTATTTAACTAAGATCTTGACATAAACTCATTGTCATCTCAAAAGTCAAAACAATTATTGATAATGAATCAATATTCAAACTAAAAAAAAATTATTAAGATCTCAAATCAAGCATCATGAATAACATGGCCATGATTAAGTTTTTTTTTTTTTTTTTTGGGAAAAATTCATAAATTTTTCACACAGTTTTTCAAAAGTTTTCAGAGTTTCCAAATTTCATTAAAAAAAAGAGGTACATTTTTTTTAGTTTTTCGAAACGTTTTCAAAGAGTTTCCGAAGAGTTTTTATTTTCGAAACAAGACGTTAGAGTCTGGATAGTTCCGATACATCATATTAGAGAGAGAAATGAATGTTAGAATCTTATGGAACTTTAAATCTCAAAACTTGAAAACCTAATAACTTTATTGTTAAGATCCTCCAATCAAATCATCAAGAGAATTACTTAGTGCAGAGCACACCTTAATTTATTGGGAATTATTCTTTAATACTTGATCTTGATTCCGGATTTTGAATCTTGAATATTGACTCTTTTGATTATTGATTTTGGCTTCTTGATTCATAGTATTGATTCTTGAATTCCTTTTTCTTTTTTCTTGATTTTTGATTGTAGATTGTCTGTTCTTAGTTGTAGGTTTTGGATCTTCCTATTCAATATGTTTTTTCTTAATTATTCTTGTATTGATTCTTGATTTCTTTTTTCTTTTTTCTTGATTTTTGATTGTAGATTGTCTGTTCTTAATTGTAGGTTTTGGATTTTCATATTTAATATGTTTTCTCTTAAGTATTGATGTGAAACACAAAAAATGAGAAGTTGCATATGAATTGGGGGTCATAATCCTATATATAGTTTTCATATGTATTTGACGTATCGTCAAATACAACTTTAATGGGATGCGTTAAATACAACTTTAATGGATCTGATCTCTACACATATAATTCGACGTACACTTTATTTAGATGTACAAAGTCCAATTCTTAATTCTTTACTAGATTACTTAATTTTGAGTTTAACTTTAAGATAATATTTATGCACAATTAATTACATATATCAGTCTACGTGACAAATTATTATTTTTCCCAACAAGGAATACAATAGAGAGAGAGAGAGATGGAGAGAGGGATAGTGAGAGTAGTCTTCTCATCATCAATTACGTATGTATTAATATTATTCACTTCTCTCTCTCTCAGTATATGGACAAAATATAAGCTGTGCCAATTGTGCCTTTGATGTTTATACCTACCTACCTTGCTTCTCCACCCACTAATTATTATTATTTTTTTACTAATATACCCCTGGATAATTTATATACATATTCTTTGTTATGGCCATAATACCCTCGACAAATTTTTGTTTCTTATAAACATCGTTGATAGAATTTTGATAATAAAGCAAGAGTGAATTTTGAAAACCAAGTAAGACTTAACATGTTTATATGGACACAGAGTTACTTAAACTAATTTTACCATTTTCAAGCTTAGCCAAAAAAACAAAATTATATATATAATATATATGATTTTTCATTCTAATATAGACACATTAATTTACCTTAGTTCTATCCATTCTAATATAATATCATGTATTAAACGCACGGACATGAAGTTCATATCTACACACCTTACTTCTCTTAAAAAGGTGGTTATATTGCCACGATAGTTTTGTACCAAAAGTCCTCAATTTTTACTTGCCGCACTAGTGTCCCTACTTTTTTATTGCATTCTTATCCTTAATAAATAGCGCATATGATCATTGATGAGGATTTCTTTTCAAATACTGTTTGCAAGCTTCGTATGTATCTAAGGGAAAATTGGCGCAAAAAATCCCTAATGCATTGTTCTTGTGCACGAACATTCTTCATCCTAACCCTCTCAACCTATTAATTTTGTGTGCAAGAACTAAGAAGTCCTTTTGGATGATTTTCATCTATTTTTGCCATTAAAGTATATTTATTGTAATAAAAAGATACTTTTACTCCTTATCTATTTATAAAATTAATGAATGATTAGTTCAAAATTTCTTAATTTCTTTGTAGTCGTAGTTAAAACTTCATATACCAAATAGATAGAAAGAAAAATATTGTGAAACGGAAAGAAACAAAAAGAAATATAAATGACTGATTTTCATTATTTTTCTATTGTTGAAATGATAATTGGTAGTGTTAGTATCATGCACCACTTTTATTGCTGATGTTAGTTTAAGCCATATTCAACCATGACAATTTACTCACTTTTATTATTATCGGTAATATTTCATTATAATTAGACTTAAAAGAATTAGTACTAAATTCAACAAAAATACCACTACAAAATAAAAAGTCAAAATGACTATCTTTAGACTAACTCTATGAAAAATGATTTATCCATACTTCGTATGTGAACACTACACACACACACACAGAGAGAGAGAAAGAGGGAGAGAGATTGTACGCTTTACTATAATGTTTATCTAAAAAAAAAAAAACACGAGTTGACATTAGATGACTCATTGCTTTCTAATTCTTTTTTATTGTCTCATAGGAGGCTCAAACTCAAACCAATGATCGAGTAAGGTTTCACTCCTATCACCTATTTTAGACTTTGGCACATTATCCAACTTTTACACTTTTATTGATTCTATTTTTTTATTTTTAAAATCTTTTATATTCTATGCCTATTGAAATTAAATTTTAATTCCACTTTGTGATTTTGGATGTCTCATGTCATATATACCTAGTTGTCAAAATTTGTTTTCGATTCTTCAATATTACTAAAAACGGTTGTACTACATGTATATAATAGTTTATCAACACATGACGTGGTAAAATTTAATTGGATCAAAATCTTATTAATCAAATAACTTCTCAACTTATAATTTGACACATTATCATTATGTAAATAATTATGTACAAGAAACATTTTTTTAATAAAAGTATCAAAATCTTATTAATCAAATAACTTCTCAACTTATAATTTGACATATTATCATTATGTAAATAATTATGTACAAGAAACATTTTTTTTTAATAAAAGTACCATTGCTAAATTGCATATTTAAGAAAATTTAAAATAAAAAGTAAAATCCAATAATTAAATAAGTAATCCCAACATAACAAGATAGAACAAATATAAATAAAAAAATGGAACACCGCGTTATAATTAACTGACATTATTTGGTTGCGAACGATTTAATTTTACTAACAATAATGAATAACCATCATAAAGAAATGATACCGTTCAAAGAAATATGTGAATTAAGAAATTTTATAAAAATTATCGTTTAAACTGTATAAGTATCTTTTTATAAAATACTTTAACGGCATGAAATGATGGAAACCCTCCAAAAGGATTTTTTGCACACAAATCAATATGCAGAGGGTTCAACGCCAACAATGAAACATTAGGGACCTATTTGGGCACAAGAATAATATGTTAAGGATCATTTGCGCTAATTATGCCTAATTGTATGTTTATAGCCACAATTTATTGATCCCCCTACTCGTTTCTTATCTAACTTTCACACGTAATGATAACATTGTAAGAATGGTGGGTTTCTTTCACATAAGTGCGTAATTATTGTTGATTGGTGTATTGAATAGTTTACACAAATTGTGGGGTCCACTTATTCGCATTATTTTTGGCTTGGTCCATTCTATAGTAATTTTATTTTATTTTTTATTTTTTTTGGGGTGGGCCAGGGACCTAGTAAAAGATTAGGAGGGTAGTAGAAGAAGGGACTTTAATTTTAAATTTGATTTTTTTGTTCTAGTAAATTGATCGTAAAATAATTTTTTTTTTTATTAAAATATCTAATATGTTTTCGTATTTACCCTGAAACTAGAAGTTTTAGCAATTATTTGATCCCCAATAGTTACAATGTATATTTTTTCTCCTTTTCAACTATACATTTTTCAATAAAATAATATTACGCACAGAATCAACCATTTAATATCTATCCTCTCAATGTTTCAATATCCACTCTTTTATATGAGATTTACTCACAATTATAGTATAATTAATTGTATATTTGTCATCAAGTTAAATTTAACTCTAACCATTTTCCCTAAACTATAACATTTTTTTTTAAAAATAAAATAGTGATCCACCAATAAAGGATAATTATATTCGCACAACATTTTTTTATTATTTGCATCATATTTAAATTATGCTTTAAGGTCCTCAACTTTGCTCATTGTAACATTTATGTTTCTAACTTTTATTTTCGTCAATTTTTTTCTCGTTCATTAATAAATATATCGTTCTTGATTATGATTACTGTCAAAGTATTTTGTTTGCGTGCTTTGAAAAATAAGTGTCAGTTGATCAAACTGTGTTCTAATATTTACAATTGAAACACTAAAGCAACAAAATAATCAATCTTACTATTATTGTTTATAAATAATATAACTTTTATTTTATTATAATTAATGATTAAAATTTTCTATAAATATTTATTAATTTCCCTCTTATCTTCAACTTGTGACGTTAACAGTGTAGGGATGTGCTTTCATTCAAATTAATGTGTAATTATTGTTGATTGGTGCATTGAATAGCATACATGATATCTGGTCCACTAATTTGCATTATTTAAGAGTTGGTCCATTATTTACGAGTAATTAAATTAAATTATTTGAAATCGAAAAAAAATAGGGTTTATTACTTACTTGCATTAGTAAAATTCACATCAAAAAGATTTATCGATGATTTGTAACGATGCGGCTTATTCCAACGGAGATGGATAAATGGTTTTTTTTTTTATTTAATTTGATTTATTTTTCATTGCGGTGGGTATGCTTATGTTAAATAGAAAAGGTGATAATATTAAAACTTGAAATTTTGACAGATTTAGTTAGTTTTTAATTTAATTAAATAAATTGAAATGATTGTAATTTGTGAATTACATTTCAATTTAAATTACTACTTTTTAAATAAAAAGAAAAAGTCTTATGATTAAGGTGTGTAAAGTCAAGTGGGAGTGCTTTTTTTCAAGGGATAAATTTGACGTACGTGTAATTACCGAAATATAAACTAATATCATGTTGACTTAATATGTTTTAAAAAAATAATTAATTAATAATTCAAAATGTATAAAATGTAAGGAACGACTTAGGTTCATAAAAAAATTAACCGTTATTAATTATATTAATTCAAGTGTTACATACTACTAAAAATATACGCCTTAATAATTTTGTGCCAAAAAGATTATAAAAAAAAAAATCATATTCGACAACAAGAATTTGGTTCTTTTATGAGCTGAATGTTGATAAATCCACGAGTCTAGAAATTCATTTCAGTCAATTGAACATTTTCAAACTTTTTTTTGAAAGAACCAAAAAGATTTGTGCCAAAATAACATAATTTAAGCATTCAATGGAGTAAAATTAATTATCCTATACTAGCTACAACATAGAAAAAATAAGGAAAAAATCATTATTTAATAACATTAAAATAGATTTTTAGAAAACGTGAAAACCATGTTGGAAGATTTTCTAATATCAGTTTTTGACATTGTAGGAGGTCTAGAAAAGTTTGCAAGAGTCAGTCGAGGAAGGTTCAGAATGATGGAGGATCCATGAGAACAAGATAGGGCCGCCATGGTGAAGTGCGCGACCTGATTGCGACATGCAAGTATTATTCCTATATGATCATGGACATCTACTCAAAGTGTACTCCATAACATGTGACGTCTCCTCTTCGGGTTTTCACCTCTTTTCATTTGAATTTTGTTACGAAAAATGAGAATTAACAATATATAAATAAGAACAAGAACACGAGATTTACATGAAAACTCAAGACGGAAAAAATCATTGACAGGGGAAAAGAAAATTTATTATCAAAGATAAGTACAAGATGTGTGATTACTCCGAATATATTATAATACAGTGAAACCTAACTATAATAGAGCGCTAATACCCCTTTTTTTTCATGATTTTAGTTTAATCACAAGTGTTGCACCGCAAACTTTTCAGAGAATCGAACAGAATTCTGACCACAATACTTTAAAAGATACAATTATGTGACTATAATTATAAATAAATGTGACTCTTTGTGATATATTGTAACTCTTTGAAGAGGTGTATTAACATTTAATATAGTAAGAGATTATGGTTTACATATAGAAATACATGAAAAACTTGTTTTCTTCCTCTTCCATTTTCTTCTCTTGTTATTCTTAAAATTCATGTTTTCTATAAAACTATTCTTTATGTGTGCTATAATTCAAATATCAAAGACTTTCATATCTACGGTATTCGTTTTGTATTGTTTGTACATAAACGTCAACCAGCATATACCTTAATTCCATTGTACATATTGGATGCTTATTTTAATCCATGTTGTGTCTTTTATCCTACATGTAAAGTTACTTTCTTTTTCTCATTTCCTTTTTATTTTAGAAAAGACATTATTTTTATGATTTTTATTTTCTCTTTCTCGTAAAGTAATCTCACTTACTTATATTTGTCGAGATTAACTTTTTCTTTAACAAACAAACAATATTGATTCCAAAATTTTGACTAAAATGAAAATCAAATCATTCGACGACGACGAGCTACCAACTTTTTTGCATTTGAAGTAATATTATAAGATTACTCTACTAGTGTAAAGATTTATAAAGGTAGAAAAAGAATCTGAAAAAATTAAATATTGTTAAATCAAGTCATAAAAAATCTTTGAAAAATTAGGTATTTAGAATTATTTATGAGGGGAAAAAATAATCAAAAAGTAATTAGTCCTATAATTATGTTATAAATGAAAAAGTATGTACTCAATAAACCACTGTCAAAGATTTATCTTTGATGCATACAACAAATAATTGTCCTTTAATTAAAATTATATGATAAGCACTGACCAAAATGATATCAGAAATCTTCTTCATATCTTATATTAATCTAACTATCCATCTTTAATTAATTTATTAATGGACACATCAAATAATTATAAATAAAAGATGAGACAGCTATAATTTCATGTTAATTTAATGACAGTTACATTTACATTTACCTGTAATTGATTGCTACATTTTTAAACTTGCAATTTTAATTGTCATGAAAAGTGGAATTCATTTAAAATTTTGACTGCATTTATTTATTTATTTATTTTTTTTGTTTAATTTAAAGAAAACTAAATTCGTTATTTTACAAGACTTTAATGAAGGAAATGGACGATAAAGATAATTTGCGCAAAAAAAAATTGCTTTGAGGATCCAAATATCGAAATTAAAAAGATGAAGACGTTTTACGCCGATTACCCTTTAGCTTAAATGCGAACTCGAACTCGAACACTAAAACTAAAATGATAGAGGCTGTTAACTTACGAATGACTTATAAATGATTCACTTATAATTAAACCAAGGACATTTTTGTCAAATCAACAAACTAAAATAAAATTATCCTAGATCAATCACCATGTTGAGTTAGATTTACATCCATGATTAAAGTTGAATGGAATATTGGCATGTTAGGGGTATTTCAGTCAATTCGAAATTTGAAATCCAAAATAAATACGCGAAAAAAGAAAAGTGTGACCTACATGGGCCGGCTTTTAACTATATTTAGCTGGACAGACATGTTATCACACTCGTCCTAGCTGTTTTTTTTTTCCCTCTCTCTATACATACACCTATACATACACACATTTATATCTGTTCATGTTACGGTGTGAACTTTCGAGTGTTGTTTAAAACTTTTCTTACCAGAGAGACGAAAAAAAAAATGTTAAAGATTCTTTAGCTGACAGAGAAAAAAAAGGAAAAATATTCTGTTTTTAATTTATTAATTTACGGTGTGAGATTGACAGGCAGATCCCTCACAACACCCAATCTTGATAAAACCTGCAGAATTCACCATCTTTTTATTTTTTATTTTTTTTATTTTGCAGCTGTAATTGACAAGAAGCTGGAACTGGAATTCCTCTTCATCATGCTTGGAGATTCAGGCAGCGGCAGAGACGGCGGTGCAGCCGCTGTTAAGGGTAATGAAAGTGGTGGTGAAGTTGGGCTTGGAAGCGGTGGTTTTGGGGATGAAGATAAGTTGGGAATTGAAGAAGTTGAGAGGAGTGGCGGCGGCGGAAACCGGTGGCCGAGGCAAGAAACACTGGCCCTTTTGAAAATTCGATCTGATATGGACGTTGCTTTTAGGGACTCAAGTCTCAAGGGTCCATTATGGGAAGAAGTTTCAAGGTAATATTAATTATGAATATAAAAGGCAATTCTGGATCGTAATTCCATTGAATTATTCCTTTTTCTGATTGAATTGGAGGGTCATTACTTTCAGTTCAGTTCACAAAAAATCAGCAGTTCTTAAGGGAATATAAAATTCCAGGTTTTCGCTTTTCAGTTTTGGCACTTTGTTGCTAATTATAGCAATGAAGTTAGAAGATTGTTTTATCTTCATCTTCAAGTTTCTCTTCAGATTTTCAATGTAATTCAGCCAAATCTACATAAAAGTTCTTGCACCATGATTTGGTTGGATTAATCTCTCGACTTTTATCTGATCGATTAATTTCGTAGATTTTCAGGGTTTTTTTTAATATGTTTGGATGAACTTCAGATGAGGATTGTGTTTTTGTTTGGAAATTTTATTAACAGGAAAATGGCGGAGCTTGGTTATCAAAGAAACCCCAAGAAATGCAAAGAGAAATTCGAGAATGTGTACAAGTACCACAAAAGAACCAAAGAAGGTCGATCTTCAAAATCAGATGGCAAAACTTATAGGTTTTTTGATCAATTACAAGCTCTTGAACACAATCCTCCACCGCTACTAGCTCCTCCGTCTCAGGTGGCGGTGGTGCCACCGCCACTCGTTACTATAAATCCACCAGTTGCAGCCCAGGTTAGCCCTGTGAGCACTGTCCCACAAGGTACTAATACTCCAATGAATTTTTCATTCCAAATTTCACAGCCACCTTTGCAGCCACCAACAATGCACAACACAAATCCTCCTCAAGCTCACACTTTTCCACCTTCTCGTCCGAAAATATCCACTAACCATCTACCGATTTCGACCTCTTCCTCGACTTCATCTGACGAGGATATTCAGAGGCAGCACAGGAAGAAACGGAAATTGATGGACTATTTCGAGAGACTAATGAAGGATGTCATTGAGAAGCAGGAAGAAATGCAGAAGAAATTCTTAGAAACGCTCGAAAAATGGGAAAGGGATCGAATCGCTAGAGAGGAAGCTTGGAGAGTTCAAGAAATGACTAAAATGAACAAGGAGCATGAACTTTTAGTCCAAGAAAGATCAATTGCTGCAGCTAAAGATTCAGCAGTTATTGCATTCTTGCAAAAGATAACTGGACAACAAAACTTGCAAATTCCAACGATACAAGTACCCCAAAATCCATCTCCACCAGTGGCGACACCACAACAATCACCAGCTCCACCAGCACCTCCACCAGTTCCTGTAACAGCAGAACCAACGCCAGTAAGTATCGACACTCCTAAAACCGATAATGGTGGTGAAAACTTCATTCTTGCTATCTCTTCCCGGTGGCCTAAAGCTGAAGTGGAAGCTCTCATCAAGCTCCGAACTGATCTTGATCTCAAATACCAAGAAAACGGGCCGAAGGGGCCGATGTGGGAGGAGATATCATCCGCGATGGCTAAAATTGGCTACAACCGGAGCGCAAAGAGGTGCAAAGAGAAATGGGAGAACATCAACAAGTACTTCAAGAAAGTGAAAGAGAGCAACAAAAAAAGACCTGAAGTTTCGAAGACATGCCCATATTTCGAACAGCTCGATGCAATATACAAAGAGAGAGCCAAGAATGAATCTTCATCGATCAATCCAGGGTACAATATACAAAAGCCTGAGAATCCAATGGTGCCATATATGGCGGTTCCAGAGCAGCAATGGCCACTTCCTCTACATGCGGATCACCGGCAAGAATCAGCGCTAGATGATGATGATGACCACGAAGGCGATGGGGATGATGATGAAGATTAAGGAGGTGGGTATGAAATTGTTACAAACAAGCAGCCATCTTGAGTTACCACCACCACCACACTGAGTGAGCTCTTTAGAGAGAGAATGATATAGATACAGAGAGAGAAACGGAGTGGATAAGTTGTTAAAAATCAGGCGAGTGGGCTGAGCTTCTGTAAGTGGGACAGGATTGCAGAAGGTGTCTGAAGGGCGGGGTAAGGTGGCGGTGAAATTTCCAAATACACAAGTGGGTTTGAAGTGACAGAGCTTATTAGTTTTTTACAAGTTTATTTAATTAATTTATTATTTTGAAACTAAACACAAAAATACAAATAATGTAATAGCATTTGCATATTTTGTTTTGTTTACTTAGTGAAGGCGAAACTGTCCAAACTTATGAATTTATGTCAAATTTTTAGACTTTTATTCGACTCTAATTGTTTTAATAGTAATTCGTATTTATGGTTAGTATATAACACTTGAAATGAACACATAGTATGATGAGGAAGTTTTTAGCATTATCTTTCTTTACATTATCTACACGGGTGTTAAATAGATGCTACTTGACTTGCCTCAATCTATCACACAAGTTAGTTTGCGAACTGTTAGTGGCTCGCCAATATTTTTTTTAGTGAAATTTGCATTTCATTCAAAAATTACGAGCGAATTAGTACGAGACGCTTACTACTCGTTAGATCGTCTAATAATATTAAATGTATCCTAATAAACATGTCATATGGCTGCTATGTGGTTGAATTTCTCTACATGTGAGGCCTCTCTTAAATTTATTATCAATTTTTTTTATGAGTAAGGAGGTACTCAATATATTTCATTCGAAGTAACATATATTGGAAGATTAAATTTTGAAAATTTTATTTTGTTTCTTTAGTTTCCATGAGGAAAAAAATTAAGAATTTTTTTTTATATATTATCATTTCTAAAGGAAATTATACGGGAAACATTTTGAAATATCTAATTCTTTTATTGAATCACAGAAATTATTAACTCAAATAAATCAATATAATAATCTCTAATTGAGTTCTTAAATGACATGGGTAGAAAGAACACTTCCGATCGTGATGTAAAATTTGGTGTAAATTGGTGTCTCCAAAATTATTTTTATATCTCCATTTACATCCCAGTGAATTTAAATTTAAATTTTGCTCCAATGAAAATATCTAAATCCACTTTTTGTCTCTTCTAGAAAATATAAATATTTTAGAGAGGTTCTCGATCACTTTACAGATCTAAATCATAATTTGCTTCTATTTTATATCACAATTGGAGATGCTCATAGTATAAGAGGATACCCAAATCTTTAATTCAAATTTCACCATCACTCATTTCGGAGATTGTGTGGTTAAAAAGTAGAAAAATTTATGGAGCAACGTAAAAATAATTCTATTATTTTTTAAGAATACGTGGTTGAAAATGAACGTAAGGGAAATGATGAGAACCGCGTAGCAATAGTAGCTACGCAACCC
>CAIGRP010020058.1:0-13109 GCA_903798385.1 Fraxinus cuspidata
TGCATTTACGTTGATTTTGAGGGGCCTAATTTATGGATCTCGCCTCGAGCCCCAAAAATCACATGACCGGATCTGAACCGACCCTGTTCTTTATCACAAAATCACTGTGACAAAGACTAATGGATATTGGAAAACACAAAGGGGGCAAGTCTTCTGGACCGCGTCATTTGGAACCTTGACCAAGACAAAGAGGCATATGACATAAGTTGTTTATTATCATTCTAATCATTCAATTTATCAAACACGTCTAGAAAAATTTCATACGAAATACTTCATTCATGCAAGCATTTTTCCGACAAGTGAAATTTAGCATGGAGTTACACATATACCAAAATCTCTTATCTATATTCTAATGACAAATATTTTCCAGAATTCAAGTACCTTTTGATGTAAATGAAATTATCTATAAAAAGTTGATTTTGATCAATCTTTGGTCAAATATTTGGATGGATCCTGCTACTCGAATTTGGTGAGAAATGGGTCAAACATATTCTACTCGTTGAGTAAATGAGTTTGGTAGATTTGAAAATCGAAAACTATTTCCGGATGAATGAAAAAATAGTGAATGAATTAGGGATGAAAAAAATGAGTTTTGAATTAAAAAATAAAAATTCAACACACTTCAATCTCTATAAATTGGACCTCTCCATGATGGTTTTATTCACTCAAATTACATGCAATCATTGCATAACATAGATCATCAAATTCTCGCAAAAAAAAAAATGTGTATAAAAATTGTTCTTTATCTTCGTACAAAAAGAAGTTCAAAACATTGTTCATTTTTTTCTTTTGTGATTCGAAGTGTTGCCATCACAAGAAGTTGATCGTTGTATCTTTGGAGACAATTGTCAATCCAACATCAACACCTGTGCATGCAAATTCGTTTTAAGAACAAAGAATTCAACTCTTGCCTAAATCTTCTTGCATTCCCCTTTTTTAAATTTGTGTATGTTCAAGGTTTGTATCCAATTTCTAGGTTTAAACTTTGTTTTAATTAAGGGTTAGTTTCTGCTAAGATTTGTATTTTATTTCTTGCAATAAAGAAATCACTTTATCATTATTATTACTAATAATCTTAAGACGATATTGATTTAAGTGGTTTTTTCAGCATATTTCTCTTTACTCTATTAAACTGAAATCCATTTTTGGTTTAAGCTTTTCTGCTCTTTCTTGATTTTATTGTTGAAATAAATTGTTTACCTTTAGTATGTATAAACGGAAATCATTAATGATACTACTGATATTACTCTGATCTTTGTTCTTCCAATTACTTTGATTGTTGAAAAGAAAAAGAAGTTTCACAAAAAACGAACTTGTAATACAGAAAATGGAAATCATCAAGAAGATAAAGAATCAAGGCACGGTAAGAGGACAAACATATCTAAGACTTATGGTCCGGACTTTCTAACATATTTGCTAGAAAACAATCCAGTGAAATTTATCGAGGCAATGTTTACTCATGAAGCTCTTTATTGAAAGAAGCTATCAACAATGAAATTGAATCTATAATGCAAAATCGTACATGGGAATTTGCTGATCTTCCACTGGAAAATAAAATTTTAGGTTGCAAATGAATCCTCAAAAAGAAGCTAAAATCTGATGGATCTATTGACAAATACAAAACTAGATTAATAGCTAGAAGATATCGACAAAAAGAAGGTCTTAACTTCTTCTATACATATTCACATGTTACAAGGATCACGTCTATTCGAGTATTGATTGAAATTGCGGCACTACATAATTCAAATACAACAAATGGGTGTAAAGATGGTCTTTCTTATTGGTAAATTGGAAGAAGAAATATACACGATACAATCCAAAGGGTTTGTTGTTCCTGAAAAGGAGAAAATTGTGTACAAACTTGTTAAATCGTTGTATTGATTAAAACAATGACATAAATAATGACATGAAAAATTTGACAAAATAATATTGTCAAATGATTTCAAAATTAATAAATGCGAAAATGTGTCTATATAAAAAATATATCAAATAAATATGTGATTGTATGTCTATATGTTGACGATATGCTAATTATTAACCAAGAAAATATTGGCAAAATATTTTGATATGGAATATATGGGTACTGCTTATGTCATATTAGAAATTAAGATCTCTAAAACACTTGATGGATTGTTTCTGTCTCAATTTCATTATGTTGAGATTATATTTAAAAAATTTAAGGCGTAAGACGATAATTCAATTAAAATACATATAAATTTAAGTCTATATTTAGCCAAAAATATTGATGAACCCATATCACAATTAGAATTATTCATGCATTATAGGTAGGCTAATCCATATTACTAACTGCACATGTCCGGATATAGCATATGATGTCAACAAATTAAGTAGATTTACAAATAATCCAGGAAATGACAATTGGAAGACATTGACAAGGGTTCTTAAATATTTAAAATGTACGATTAGTTATGGATTACACTATTCTAGATATTCCGCAGTATTAGAAGGATATATCGATGCAAATTGGATATCTGACTCTAGTGATTCGAAGTCAGCAAGTGGTTATGTTTTTACTATTGGAGAAGGAACGGTGTCCTGGAAATCGTCTATGTAAACTTGTGTTACTTGATCCACAATAAAATCTGAGTTTATTACTTTAGATAAAGCTGGTGAAAAAGCATAATGACTTCGTAATTTTTTCGAGGATATTCTATGTTGGGAAGAGAAATTCCTACTATCAATATACATTGTGATAGTCAGATGGCTATAGGAAAGGCACAAAATAATAGTATAATGGTAAATTTCGACATATACATTGCAAACATAACGTCATTAAACAACTAATTTCACATGGTATACTTTTTATTAATTATGTCAAATCGAAGGAAAATTAGCAGATCCTTTGACTAAAGGATTACTTAAAAATCAAGCGTACCATCTTTTGCAAGGAATTGGCTTAAAGCCTATTGATTAGAATCACTATAGCTGTAACTCAACATTATTGACTGACGATTCCCAAATTTTGATTCAATGGAACAACTAAATTATGAATCATTCAAAAGAGCACTTTTACCCATTCTTTAGATAATGAAAGTGCTCTGTATATTTTGGAAAAAAAAAAAGTATGGTAGGGCACTATAGAAGATCACATATGTAAGTGTGAAGTATGACCGCTTTTATAAGAATTTTGAGGTTTAAATTCTCTAAAGGCACTTATGAATCAATAATTGTTTAGAGTCAAAATAAATACAACCATGATAACCGAATTTGTTATGAAAATTATGGTGTTGATATAATTGTTTTGATTTACCCCATGGTTCAATAGTGCAAGACATTGTGTTCACTGAGTAGCCTCGTATTATACTAAGGAAGGTTCAAAGTCAAAAGCCACATCTCCCAATGCTATGACTTACCGTCTGTAATCCTTTTGAGAGTCTACACTTCCTATGCAAATTGGTAATTTCCATTCATACGTGGGATTGTTAGAAAATGGTTAATAAAAAGTTGATTTTGATCAATTTTTGACCAAATATTTGGATGGATCCCATTATTCGAATTTGGTGAGAAATGGGTCGAACATATTCTACTCGTCGATTAGATGAGTTTTGTATATTTGGAAGTTAAAAGTATCTTCGGATTTAACGAGAAAGCAGTGAAGAAAATAAGGTTAAAAAACATGAGTTCTGAATTAAAAAGGAAAATTCAAAGCGCTAAACCGTCGCTCGAGCGACCATCTCGGGCTTAGTGAGGCCAGAGTTCCTGCTTTGGACGTTCGAACAGCTAAGTGGCGGTTAGCGAGCGCCGAGCAACCATCGAACCCGTGCAACTTTTTGAGAACAAGTTGAATTGCATCTCTTCGTGTACAATACCTTAACCTCTATAAATTGGACTCTTCCATGATGGTGTCATTCACTCCAATTACATGCAATCATTGCATACATATAAAAATAAATTCTTGCAAAAATTCTGCATCAAAATTGTTTCATACAAAAAGAAGTTCAAGACATTGTTCGGTTCGTAGTTTATTGTGACTCGAAGTGCTATTATCACAAAAAGTTGATCGTTGTATCTTGGAAGACGATTGTCAATCCATCATCTTTACCTGTGCAAAATAAATGCGTCTTAAGGACAAAAAGTTCAGCTCTTACCTAGATCTTCTTGCATTACATTCTTTAATTTTGAGTTTGTTCAAGATTTGTATCCAATATTCGTGTTTAAACTTTGTTTCAATTACAAGTAGGGTTTGTGGTAAAGTTCGTATTTTATTTCTAGGAATAAAGAAACCACTTTGTTATTATTATTTTTGCTGTTATTATTAACAGTAATTAGATTATTCATTCTTTAATTACGAAATCAGAAACAAACGTCATCTTAAAAATCCAATTTCAGAAGCAAAAACAGGAATTAAATAGCAAAATCATGTACAAAAGAAACCCACATATTCACCACATGGATGGGCAAGGATTGATCTACAGATTTCCAGCTCTCCAGTAGCGTGTGGATTCGGTTCGGTTACGCAAAGAGCTCCAAAAGTGCTAATCTGAAGGTAAGAGTATAAAACTAAAAATATGAAAAAGTAGTGTGTTGCTGAGATTCGAGCCCAGGTCTTCATGGCCACAACTTGAAATTCTTATCACTATCAAAACCATATATTTAAATTTAGAAATTGTGATAAACCTTTAAACGTAAATATTAGAGATGTGTAACTTACAAGAATATTAAACTTGGGGTTTCTATCCAATAGAAATAAGGATGGGAAATATCCTGTCCCCACCTTGCCCCAAATATCTTTTTATTTTATTTTTATATTTTTGAATAATTAAACGATGAAGTAAAAAATATTTTAATTCTCATCCTATCATCCTCTCTAAATAGAAAATATATCCAAACCCCATTAATATCGTTACTATTACAATTTGCAAGTTGAAGAAAATGAAGTGATTTTATTAGAATTCAATCTATCTCACTCTACTTTTATGACTAGATTAGAATACATCATTGTCTTTGATGTCGAAATCATAACCCACGAGATGTGGGTGGCAACAATTGGCCTTTTGGGAATATTCGCTCCATGTGGATTCAACATGATTCGTCTTTTGAAAGTATGAGTAAAATTAAGAATGTTAATTTTAATATCTCACATTCCACTCATACACATGGATCGTTATCCTTAGTTTCCACACGAATAACGTAATCAATAGATTATGATTCCACTCATGTCCACATAACCTTTTGTCCGCACACTTGAACAAACTATTAAGAGCACATGGCCTCTTTGGAAGTGGAGGAAACTATTGCATAATGTTCTTGAACTGAGGGTATATGAGAGTAAAACGAGATAGCAATGTTACAATTGAGTGTGCAAAATTATATTATTTTCAAATGACAATGAGTGTGAACTTTTATAGGAAATGAGAAATGGTTTGCATGGGATGAGAAGACACGTGATCTCATTATGACGGTCAAAATATCCCCTTTTTAATGTCACTTCGTCAATTATAGGCTGCAAAAAAAGAAGAAATTTTTTTTTTTGGGATTACGTGTAGTATAATTTTAATTAAAAACGTGTGGTTAATAATAAAAGAGAAAAATCCAAACGGGGCATAAAACTTTGGCTCACATGTATAGTTGCTACATACACCCAGTCAAGTATATAAACATAAATGCACACGTATAAATTCAAGTGTACAAATAATACAATAGAAAACATGAAAATAAAATCCATCAGAGAATGTTGAACACTTTGTATAAAAATCCATATTTCTAACTTGCGCAGGGTAATCGTCGGAACTAATGTTTTGGGAAGAAGAAAATCGTGGGTCTGATTAAGGGTTATGGTTTGAATTCGTGGTTTTGGGTTTAGAAAGTGGGGGCTGGGGTGAGGGTGGGGGTGGGGGATTGGTGGGAAGTTTTTCCCGCTTTTTTATAATATTTTTCATCTAGTCAAATTAGCTTTAATTAAAGACACATTAGGTAAATAAACTTTTTAGAGGGTCATAAAGTGACAATTTTGTCAAAATTATTAAAGTGTGACATTTTTGTAAATGTCAATCCAAAAAGTGATGCGAGATACAATTTCCTCAGAAAATTAAATAAATAATAAAAAATGAATAACATTATCCTATTGATTATCTCAATCCTTGTTAATCAATTAGACTTCCTTAATCTGTCATTTCTATGGGATGACATGACAAGGTGAAGTTTTGAACCGATGAACCTGTTTGTTTTTCTGCAGTTATTGTCTATTGTCTTTGTATTGAATGGGCATTGCATGCACCCCTCGAATATAATTACACTGCATAAAAATGCATCTTGAGATGATATATGATAATGAATTACAACTAGATCAAATAAATATAAAAATAACAATATATCAGAAAGGCCAGATTATTTTTTCGAATATGCAGCATTAATGATATTCAACGTATATTGTATAATGTTCTTGCACTGAGGGTATATGAGAGTAAAACGAGATAGCAATGTTACAATTGAGTGTGCAAAATTATATTATTTTCAAATGACAATGAGTGTGAACTTTTATAGGAAATGAGAAATGGTTTGCATGGGATGAGAAGACACGTGATCTCATTATGACGGTCAAAATATCCCCTTTTTAATGTCACTTCGTCAATTATAGGCTGCAAAGATTCCGATATTTCTTGAATGCTGTCTATGTCCAGAGAAATTTTCAATGGAAAACTTTGTTGGAATAGTTGTGGGGGAAAAAAAATGAAGAAATAAAAAAACATGGCCATGACCAGAAACAAATAGACCCCAAGAACAAATACAAAACGTATCGCCTATAAATATCGAGAACTAAACCGAGTAACACCAGAGGTAAAAACAAATACAACAAACACTGAATGTGTTGAATTTCAAAGGGACCCTTACATAACGGACTAGCTACACGAAGAAGTCTGCCAACAAATATGTTATTAGTACCAACTGGAGTGAATCTAGGTGATGCCAAGAATTCAGAAACACCTTGTATACCTATTCCTAATGTTTGATTTCAAGGCCCTTGAGCTTGGATTCCAATTCATCATCATTATCGTCAACTTCCTCAGCCTCTTCGTCATAATCCTCTCCTTCTGGATCGTTCTCATCCAAAGGACCAAGCAGACTAGGGGAATTCTTGAATGTATCCTTCACCTCATCAACCCCTTCATCAGATATGAAATTGCCATTGATATTTAACAGCTTAAATCCAGGTTTGTTTACGACAGCCTGAGCCAAGCATCTGGCCCCAGCCCTTCTTATTGAGTTAGTGCTCATATCTACTTCATATAATTGGCCATGGCCCTCCTCCAGTGCCTTGGCAATCAAAATAGCACCCTCATCCTTTAATTCGTTCTCGGCCAAGTTTAATTTGGTGAGAAATTGTTTAGAAACTATACAAGCAGCCAAGGCAGGAGCAGCTTCAGCAGTGATTTCATTGCCAGCCATATCTAAGACTTCCAATGATGGAGCAGATTCCTTTAGGGCATTGGCTAGAGCAATAGACCCCTTATTCTCCAAATTCAAATAACTGAGGTAAATTTCAGACAGATCAGAAAATTTAGATAAATCCTTGCTCAAAACAAGTCCGGCTTCAACACCAAACATATTGTCACGCAGATCAACCTTCTTTAAATTGGTGCATGCCCCAAGGGCTTCAGCCAGGGCTATCCCTCCCTCAGAATCCACCCGTGTTGAGGAACATCGAAAATCCTCTAGCAAAGGAGAATTCTTCACGAGTTTAGATATAGCAATTGCCCCTTCGTCTCCTGTCATGTTATTGTGAAACTGAAGCACTTTGAGTCTATCAGTCGAAGGAATTAACTCCAAGACTGCTTCTGCAGCCTCCTCCGAAATGCCATCATTAATGAGATACAGCTCATCCAAATTACGCTGAGACTTTAAAAGGGCGGAAAATGCCCTGACACCCTTCTCGCCCAGAGCATTGTTTGACAGGTTAAGATATCTAAGATCACAACCCTCCAGAGCTAATGAAAATATATTCATAACTTCAAGTGCATCAGTCTCTGACTTTCCGGCTACAAAATCAGATAGGTCTACTTCAGTCAGTTGATTCTTTATGGATGACAATATCGGTGCAGCAGTATGGGCTGCATCCAGACCAAAACTACAATTGCTGAAGCTTATCTTTGTATATTTATTCCCGGGGTCTTTCAGAGGATTTAACAATTTCAGAGCATCATCTGCACTGATGTCAACCCGAGGATCTCCAGATATGTCGAATACATTATCATGAGATTTCTTAATTTTATCTAATATGTTTATTTCTCCATCCTCCTTTGCTGTAGGGCCTCTTTTGATGACTTCCAGCATAAGCCTACTGGATTCTTTGGCATATAATTGCACTGCAGAACTTCCATCTCCATCTGGTTCCTTCTCAAAGTGTTGGCTTGCAGTAGCAAAGGCCACAGCTTCTATTTGCTTGGCATCCTCCTCAGCTTCTTTTTTACTCAAAACACCATACCTTCTAGACAAAATGGACGGAGTCGTAAGATTCCGGGTCATTTTGTCCACAAGCATTAGCCTGGTACTTTGGCTAGGAGGCCACAATTTTATTGACAAATTTGTAGATTCCATCAAGAAAACCTGAAAAGGAAAAGCAAATGAACACCAATTATCATGAATATTCCCCACTGCTTATTGCTATTTTACATTAACTTATAAGTATCAAACCAAAACAATTTTTATTGGTCAATGTTAGATGTGTTACTTATTTTGACAGTAAGAAAAAAGTAACATTTTTCAACTTAAAAGTGACAAAGGTATATTATCCAAACACGTCTGGGGCCAAAAAGTTACTTAAGAGTAAATTTACATATTTTCAGACTTGGCCAAAAAAAGGAGCATCACATTTCAGCGCAAAATACAATAAATATCGAATCAATTTATTTATTCTTTTCCAATCAATACCATGGAACCCAGAAAATAAAAAATGCATACATCATAAGTTGCTCATTAACTGAATCGGCAAGAGGAAAGTCCGACAAAAAATTAACCATTATCGTTCAAATGTAAATAAGCCCATAAAAGCCAATACAACGAAATCCAATAAAAAGAAAATGTCACTCGTGAAAAAAACCGCGAATATTAATAATAAAAATTAAACACGAGTCAATAGATGAGATAACTACATGAAATAATAACTGCAAATAAAACTAATTCAAAACTAGAAACGAAGAGGGGGAAACTTACTGGCAAAGTAGAACTCGGCAAGCAGCGACTATAGATCTAAAAGATAGATCTAGAAAAAACTAAAAACCCTAATCGTCGTCGAAAGGGGATAAACACTGTTTTAATTGGAGGGAATTCGATTTAGGAAATCGAAAATCAAATCTGTGAAGAAAAGGCGATGAAATTTCAGAGATCTGAGGATGTAACTAGATTAAATGGGCCCAATAAATGGGTTTATTTCCAGATCGTGTCAATATAACCAAGACTGGAACGCACGATTTATGCCCGTGGTTTCTAATAGCAAGTTGGCCCTCAACCTTTAAAATATAGCAAGTTGGCCCCCAACCTTTCATTATACTCTATATCCTTCCCTCGCTTAAGAAGTGAAAACGGGTGGATAGTGTTTCCCTTGTAGCCTCATCTTGTATGCTGATTTTGTCTGCGGATTCAATGTTCTGATTAAGTACATAAAATTACAATATGTGCGTGTGTAAAAGGATTTGTCTTATGTGTAGTGAAGAAGAGGGATCGACGGTCCGGAAAGTGGCCGCTTTGAAGTCTTGAGAGCACAATTCCATAATTATTGCAGTCGAATTACTTGTAGCATAGAAAATAGACGACACTTTGCCCATATTTGGTAAGATTACAAATAATTTTTTAGTAGATTTTAATAAAAGTTGATGAAATGTGTGCTTGAAAAGTTGTGAATCTCTTATAGTTAAATTAATTATTAACTTTGATTTAAAATTAAATTAAGATTTTAATCTATACCGATAGGATTTTATGTGAGAAGTACCACATTTTAGAAATAACATATTTTTTTTCCCTCCTTGTATATACTCAATTATGCCTTCATTTGACAAATTTATAAGTGGTTAAATTTGGAATAGTAGTTGTCCCATTAAATTTGTGGATAATAATGAGTAATAATTATAAATATATAGTTCAAATTGACGTTTGATTTTACCAAATTTCTAATACCAATTTATAATTGGTTTTCGAAAGTAAAACATTAGTGTATCCTCGAAGCTTTGAGTTCAAATATTTTTATTTTAAATTTAAGCGTATGTTTGATAGCCATTTTTTTCATAGAAAATTGAATTGAAATTCCATTTCCACTTTTGCCATATTTGATGGCACATTTTTTATTTTCCAATAATTGATTTTCCACCTTTGCCACATTTTCTTGATTTTAGTGGAATTTCAATTCCCACCTTTTAGGTGGTTTTTGGTTTTTCATCCTATTTTTTTGGGCAATAAAAACAAATTTTATCCCCAAATTGTAAAAAAAAAAAAAAAAAACAAATCCCATTTAATTGACAATTTTCATGTAAAACAAAGTCAGGTTTTTTTTTTTTTGGCAATCCAAACAAATTATGTCCCCAAATGTATAAAATTATATCCCTTTAATTGACAATTTTCATGAAAAACAAAGTCAAACGAATACCAAAAGATATAAAATTTCAACATTTTTAAAGTGAAAAATTATATCAATCCAACACGATTAATTGACAATTCCCAGTAAAACAAGTTCTGGACNTTTTTTGGCAATCCAAACAAATTATGTCCCCAAATGTATAAAATTATATCCCTTTAATTGACAATTTTCATGAAAAACAAAGTCAAACGAATACCAAAAGATATAAAATTTCAACATTTTTAAAGTGAAAAATTATATCAATCCAACACGATTAATTGACAATTCCCAGTAAAACAAGTTCTGGACAATTCAATTCCCTACAATTCGTCTTCTTTCCACCCAAATTCCATATTTGAATCAGACGGCCCTGATTGATCTTTTGACCATTCTCTTGGCAATGACTTGTTCCTGCTGATTAGCATCCATTTTGAGATATAAAGCATTTTCTTTGAGCACGAAAGAATTTGTTGGATTGTGTGCTCATATGGAAAATTTACTATAATAAAGTAATATTTTATTATAACTAAATTGTGATTTTAATTATTTATTGCATTTTTTTATTATTGAGCATGCGAATTACATTGTCTATGATCATCGTGATAACATAAGTTGGACACTTGTGTTGAAAGGCACAGTATGACACAATTTATATTTTGATCATAAAAACTTGTTTTAAACTAATGTATAAGAGTTGGCACCTTTTATTGAAAATTTCTTATGTTGATCGATTTACTATTCGGGTTTGTGATTCGTCCTTATCACATAAATAGTTAAATGTAACACTGGTACACTTGAAGTGCATTGAACGGATCATGCGTTGAGTTTAATTTTATAACATGACAATGCGAAGAATTAAATTCCACTTGATTGTCCTATATTTTATCTAAATCTCTCGACTGTATATTTTTTCATGATTTTAATTATTCTTTGATTTACCAATATGTGAGATTAATTTGATTAATCAAATATTTCAGTGAGTTAAGAACTTGAAAATGAGAAAAGTAGAGAATATGAATTCGTGTGTCGAAAATCGTCGTCCTAAAAAATGGATAGAATTACTACTTAAGTATTTTTTGTTGAACGGTTAAAATCTGAATTAAGTGTTTAGCGACGGCTAAATTTCGACATATATAATTAGTTCACGTGACTGTTGAAAAAAAAATTATACTTAAGTTAGTGAGTATATTTATACTCGTACCTAACTATTGAATATCGGACGGAGATAATATACATATACGGCAGGTCAGAGGAAAATATTACAGATTTATTAACTTCCGTGATCTTATATATTTTGAGAGTGCAGTCTTTTACATTTAGTGAAAAAAGTAAAGATTAATAATTAGATTGTGCGGTCCATGGTTGATTAGACAGATCTAATCAATGGAGTTTGGATAATATATGTATGATCAGGACCCTATGATATATCTATAAAGTACCGAGACTTAATTACGAAAATTATAATAGTTTGAACTTAATTGTAATTACAATCAAGTTTTAGGGCTATACATGAAATTAAATGTAAACTAATTGGACGTGGATGTTAATTAAAACTCATATTTGAATTTTAATTAAGACTTCTATTTGAAATTAAAATTATTATTGTATATGGTTTTGAACATCTTTATCTCTATAAATAGAGACTAGATTAACATAGAAATCTTAAAACAATCATCATACATAATTTCATATTGCTCAAACCAGAGAGAGAGAAAATGTGAGAATTTTTTTCTTATTGTCTAGTTCAAAAATTATTTTTTTGATTTAATTCAAAGAATGTGCCCACTCGTCGGTGTAGTATTGACTTTGAAAAAATATCGTAGAAGACTTGGAGGTTTGGGGAATCAAGATCTTGGAATGAAAAAGCTGGAAGTTTGTGACTTAAAATTAATTCAAGAATTGACAATCGAATTTAGTTTAAGATTCAAATTATTTATTATATGAACATTTTGACGATCTCGTTTCTTGAATTATTATTATTATTATTATTTTCGGGTAATTCTACTTCCTCGTTCCAACGGAATAATCTTGATCACTGGAAAGTACCATGTGGGGAGTGGTCTGCCATAATCAATTGAACATGCATTGTTTACCTTCACTATATGGACTGGCACACGGAAAAGGATTATTGAGCATTGAGTGCGACTCCTTGCGCATTTTACAAAGCATAAAGAGGGGTTTTAGTCTATAATGAGAAATAAGTAGTCCATGATATCATATCTGTTACGAATGTTAGTCGCATTCGTCATTATTAGGTTAGTTGCATTTTGACGTTTATTCTACTCGTTCGTAACATATTAATAGTATACCATACAGTATTGATATGAAAAAAATTATTCTGATTATTGTACCAAAATTGACAAACGAGGAAAGCGTACATTAGAACGATTTGACATCCCATATGTTTTTCACTATAAGTAGGAGTGATTAAACCCCATTTTGTTTTCTACTTTGAGGCTTGCTACTTTAGGATCTGCTTGGGAGTTTCGAAGTACCGGTTATGAATGTTTTTTAAAGTACTCATTTTGAGCGCTTATGAACA
>CAIGRP010020063.1:0-27666 GCA_903798385.1 Fraxinus cuspidata
CCCCCCCCCAAACACACACACACACACACATCTGACAAGTTTTGATTTGTTTAAGGAGACGCTAAAGGGTGTTAAAAGATGGATTAAATTTAGGAGGTTGGAAGACCTTGCATGGAATTTATGGTCTATAGTCAGAATGTGGGGCTCTCTTAGGACTCGAGTGACAAAAGTTTACTGTCGAAGGAGACACCTATGCAAGTACTACCCAAGATCCATGACGTTCCAAGTAGGAAAAGCTTATGAAAAGAAGGCAGAAAGCTGAGAATCCGATTGTCTGGAAAGTAGGGACGGGACACATTTCATTTTGGCATGATCAATGGATGAAACCCTGGCAGAGGCCTGTACTTATGCTCAGCATACACTTCTCTAAGGGTCTGTAAATTTGGAGAAATGAGGGATGGTACATATCTAATACTGTACATATTATAAAGTCAGTTCCAATAAATTACACAACTGCTGGGGATCATATTTATTGTGTCAATGCAGAATAATTTCGGGTCCAAAACTGTTGGGAAAATATCAGACGGAAGCAGATTATCACGTCAGCTTTTAAACAAATATGGCACAAAGCAATTCCTCTCAGGTAATCCCTTGTTTGCTGGATATTACGGCACCTATCATGCCATGTGGACCACATTGTGCAACAGATGTGACATCTCGTTGGCATCTAAATGCAAATGCTGTCCATTAAACTGCTAGTTCAAGCAGGTACGGTACACCAAACAATGCTGGAAAGGAGACATCTGGGTGGCCGCCTTCAAAGAGCGCTCTTCTTAGTGGTAAAACCAGAGGCAGAAAGATACAAGCTTAACACAGATGAATATTATACATCCGTAGAAGAACCAGCGGGAGGGGGCATTCTAAGGGATCATAACGAGCAGCTAGTATTTGCATTTTATGAATTTTTTGGGAATTGTAGCAGCTAATTTGCAGAAACCATAGCTTTACACGGGGGTCTGAGCATGTGCAAGCAGAAGCAAGTTACACCACTGGATGTGGAGGTAGATTCCCAAAGCCTAGCTTCTGTCATCAACTTACATGGGCAAGGACCTTGGGAAGCAGTCTATCTAATTGAGCAAACTAAAAGCATATTATAAGAGATTGTTGAAAATATTACTCATAGACCAAGAGAAACCAATGCAGCAGCTAATTGGTTTGTCATTTGTCAACGAGGGATACCCAAAATAAAGAGTCTGCGAAGAATTGAAGATAAGTGGATGACTTGATCGTTATTAAGGACTAAGAATCATTTGCATTCATACCTGTGAAAGCATGGTGGAGGAATTAGCTTTATGAATCCTATAATTTCTCCAAATATGCAGTAATCGTTTGTGTGAATTATGCATTAATAATATTATATATGAGATATCAATCACCAATCTGTGAATGCTTGTTACATCTCTTCTATATACATCCTTGTATAAAATGTGTGCAATGTATATAATGTGTGCGCGCTAATAAGATATAACAAGTGTATTAATTTTAATATATAAGATGGCATGTGGAGAAAAATTAAGTTATTACTAAGAGTATGCAGATCTGCAAGATCAAAATTCCACTACGGAGTTACAAATATGGTTCAAACACGCTTGAAACGAATAATAATGAACAGATTTGGCATAGCTCAGACTAGTCACCAAATAATTAACCAAAGCAAATAAGCAAAGATAGAGAAGCAAATTACAATCCAATTGCTAGATACTTGACAGAAACTACGAGTATACATACAAGAACAGTTTTTGTTAATGGTTTATGAAATCTTCCAGCTCCATCACAAATTTGCCTATTTGATACTTCAGTTTATATATAAACCGGAAGACAAATTTCCACTTTTTCTTAATTCAAGCAATGGACATTGCTACTAAAGGCAAGGAGGTTATTAGAAGCAAAAGGAGACATCAGGACTTCAACGACAAAAAAGTCAAAAATATTTGAATTTTTTCAATTGACCCTTACTCTGTCTTAGCAGAATATTCACTTTTGGCTACTAGACTGAAAAGGAATAATAATTGTTATTGAAATTCTCGAGTTGGTACTGCAAAGAACATTTGAATACAGGCATGTAGATAATAATAAGATGTAAGACACTCAAAATTTAAAATAATTAACTAATAGTCATAATGCATAGGGAGGGGGCAAAAAAAAAAAAAAAAGGAATGGCAATCATTACAGAAGCACTGTAGAAATGAGAACAGAATGGCACGTATACCAGCAAATCTGGAGTTTACCGATAGAAAGAAATGCTAAAAGTCAGAGAGCATTGAAGGTTATTGAACGTAAAACAGTAAAACCTTAGAGCTGTAGCTAGTCTTTGTACTCAAATAAAATATGGAGTGTGGTTTAGCAACTCTTGTAAAATTTCAATCAATATAAATTCAAATTCTCAATTATCTAGGTTCCGCACTCAACAAATTTCGTATGCGAGCAAGGTAAAATCTCAAAACTTCCAATAGTTCATTTCAAAAACAACCATTCAAGATCTCCGAAGCAGCGCATAAAAATTCCAGCCATTTCATTTGCGCACCACGGAAAAGCTTGAAGATCGGAAAAGCACTTTGATCGCATAGAACATACTTGAGCTTTGGATCAATGTCCCCAGAAGGAAGGAGGATATGCCTGTGTGTTTCAAGGAAACGCAGAATTGAACAATAAACATGATATATTTGCTTACATTCTGGGTGAGAATCGTAATTCACAGGAACATGCTAAGGTCTTCATTTTAAGGAATTGGTTGATCGTACGGAAACAAGTAGAACTACCCATTTGGAGTCTTATCAACATTTTTCTTACCCTGAAAAAATAACTATATCATTATTGCAAAACATAATTCAAGAATGCCTCTACTAGATAAATTCACTTATTTCACACAATTCATGTGGTCATGCCTCCCACTTGATGGCTCACGTACTATGAGCCTATACTCGCACATGAGAAGAGTAAGAGAAAGCCCATCACCTTACACGAAATAGAACTAGAAAACCCTCTGATATATGTTCTAATGAAATTTCCTTCGTCATTCTTGTTAAGTACAAGACAGACCTCAGTCTTGATTCTTTTGATTCTCATCAACTGCCGTTTGCTAAGAACCAATGAAGGGTTTATCGATCGACTTAGACTCAAAATATCTTTAATCAAAGGAAACGAAGAAAGCTTGAAAGGTGACATACGTATAGCTGGCAAGAGTGATAGACGGTCTCCCTACTTCCTACTGAACATTGAAATTCCCTTTCCTTTCAAAGTTTACCACTCTTCAGGGCTTCTTGAACTTTGTTTAGGGTCTCGCTCCCTAAGGAAAAACCAGCGACGTTACTGGCCCTTCAAAAGGCGAAATACTCGCTGTAGTTTGGCGACCTCACTCTCACATCATACGGATCCGTCCCAAAATTAGGACCTCCCGTTCTTTTAAACAACGGGTCCTCAAACGTTAGCCTCAACATTGGTCCTTCTAGGTACACGGTCAATCTTAATTTCATCAAACTCGACGAATCAAGTCTAGGGCTCTTTTTGTGTATGGGTGCTGCTTTGCCTCGTACTCAATGAGTATAATAGGACTTCCAAATACTGTATAAAATGGAAATATAAAAAAGACGGGTTCAATTCAAATTTTCAAAGCACAAGAGCGACATTNTGTATGGGTGCTGCTTTGCCTCGTACTCAATGAGTATAATAGGACTTCCAAATACTGTATAAAATGGAAATATAAAAAAGACGGGTTCAATTCAAATTTTCAAAGCACAAGAGCGACATTTATCCATTGTGACAACATGTCAACAATTGCAGTGAATGAATTCCAGTCTTTCGTGCATGATGATCCAAGCATATTGAACTCCGACATCATTTCATTTGACATTTAGCAAATCAAGGCAAAAGTTGCATGGAATCCATCAATACCAATGATCAATTGACAAACATTCTCACAAAAGCACTAAAGTTCGAGAAATTCAATAAGCAATTGAAGGTTATAATTAAGAGGTATTAAAAGTCGCAATCTTAAAAGACTTTGAAAAATGAAACTTTGAATTTTAGCTTTGGAAGATAAAGCTTATCTTGAAAATTAGAAATTCAAATCTCAAGTCTTGATCTTTGAATGACTTGTGTAACTCCCAACAATCTAGAACAATCAATTGATATAGGCTAACTTTGTGATGTTGAAGTATCACTAGTAAAATGATCGTAAAACTCTTAAATATAGAGTGAGCTATAACTACCGTTGCAATCAATCCTAAAATTATAATCAATAAAAATTGCAGATTTTATATATATATATAGCTTCTGCACCCAACATTTACTAGTGATAAATCAACACTACAAATAAGCATCTTTATATAGGCATCAACAGAGTATCTAGATTATTGAAAAGTTTACAAACTTCATGGTTTCCAATGTAGCATTTTACTTTTCAACGCAAGACTTCATCTTCCAATGGCATTTGTTTTTTCGAAAGCCATCTTAATATTGTAGTCTTGCAATAACCTACAATGCTCTTTGAAGAATGCAAATTAGTCTTTGTCTTTTAACACCCCGTCTTAATTTGTAATCATCAATTGTTTTTGCTTGGTGCTTCAAACTCCTCATCTTCAATGATATCTCAAGTATCCAATGAGATGAAAAACATTTGCATTTGACTATTCCAACATTCATAATGCTCTCCAAATATTGGCTCTTGACTTGGTGAATATGTAAAGAGGGAGGCTGATCCAATAGTTCACTTGAAGAATAGACAAATGTTTCTAAAATGAAAAAAATGTTGAGTGCAATTTTCACTTAGGTTAAATGATGCAAAAAATTAATAAAAAAAAAAGATTTCTGCAACTTCCAATAATCTGCCATTGATGCTTTTGATATTTCAGATTGTCATTGACAATACACAAAACAATGTTGCTAGAATTTTAGTTTACACTTCACAGCTACTGGATAATTTGCTGAACATTTTGAGATTTAACCTGCTTTCATACCAAGTTTCGTGGGTGTAGAAGCTAGGTGTTAATAAATAAGCAATTTTATTGAAGAAGAATTAAGGATTAATTACAATAGTAGCTATAGCTCACTCTATATTTTCCTGTTTTACGATTACTTTAACCGTGATACTTCAACACTACAAAGTTATCCTCGTTGTAGAATCATAATGGAGTGTTATAGATTGTTGTAGATACACAAGTTATTCAAAGATCAATATTTAAGCATCCGTATGGCAAAATTTATAAATCATTTATAAATGATCAAATTTCATTTTCAACCATACAATCTAATGGACCTACGAATACTATCCACCACTCATTTCAATCTATTTATAAATTAATCTCAAATGGAAGCTAAGACTTGATATTTCAAAGTGGAGTTTCTGGTTTTCAAGGCAAGACTTCATCTTCCAACGCTAAGACTCCAATTTTTCATGGTAAAAGCTTCATGTTCCAAAGTTATCTTTAATAGAGTAGTTTTCAACATATTACGATGTCTTTATTGCAAATTAGTCTTTGACTTTTCCCGGCAAATTTATCGTTAAAACAGTAAAAACTGAATAAGTTGTAGCTACTCATTGTACTCAAGGAAAGTGTAGAGTGTGTTGTAACAACTCGTAAAATTCCAAGCAATAAAATTCAGATTCCTCAATTATCTAGCTTCTACACCCAACAAGAAAAATACGGTAACAGGAACAGAGTACAACAGCTTAAACTGACAAGTAATACTTGTAAAAATGAGATTACATAGTTTTTAATATTCAAATGAAGGTAACAGAACTTAGAAAGCTTAGGAAGTTTACTTTTTATGCATTCTGTACAATTTAAAAAGCCACGTAAGAGAAAACAATTGTTATCAGCCATAGCAAGGGATTACTTGTCAACTACAAATTGTAAATCTAGGGAAGATATTGTAAGATAGTTTTGATCAAAAAGTTTTGCCATTCCCAAATCACTAGAGTACAAGTTGGGAATGATCCTTTGAATGCAAAAATTTTACTAGCTCATGTTTTATGGTAATTTTAAGGTGTCGTAAATGTGAAGAATGATTACAAGAATTAAATAATAGCCAAACCAACCAATGCAAACTTGAAAGGAGAAATGTTTAAAAGGAGAAACGGGATCTATACCTATAATGCTCGGACTCAAATACAGGTATCGGGTACAGGTACGTATCTAAGTATTGAATCTTTTATTTTCTAAAAGATATGATACGGGACATGGCTAAAAAAAGTCCAAATTTCGAACACGGGTACATGTTTCAAATAATTTTTTTTAATTTTTTAAAACAATTTTTTAATTTCTTTGACTTAATTTTTATTAAAATTTTAACTAAATCAAAGGGTTTTTCTAAACCCATTTTAAAAAAATTTGACCTACATTTTAAAATTGTCTAGTTCCACTTAAAAAGTTACAATGCCCACTTTAAACAATTTGACCAACCCTTAAAATTGAAAATTCTCTCATCTTCTCTGACCGCTTCTCTCGTCTTCTCCAATGGATGCCGGAAATTTTCTAGAGCCCATGAACTTTAGGGCCCTAGACACCAAAACCCAGGTAAATCTGCGTGGTGGGGTTAACTTTTGTTTTTTCCATTTCATTTCTTTTATTTTTTCATCTTTTTCTATCACGGTCAGCCTTTTTAGGTTACCGTGTCAGCTTGAAAATTGAAGGATCCAACCAGTGTTTCATACCAGTACCCGTGTTGACAAGGATATACCGACCGAAATGCCAAGTCAAAGCATTAGAGATCTATACAATCATTTAAAAGGTAAGCAATTTATAATCATATGGCAAAGCATGACACTTGTACACTGTATACTATGAAAAACTACTTATCAAATCTTCTTGGTTATATTGCCATCCAAATTTGCTTTCGTCGCCCCATTTACAGGCTCTCTAATACTAGGTGCTCAATAAGTGAATTATCTCTAGTGCTTGACAAATTTCTTGTGAAGCAACTTGAATCTACATCTCAAATTATATCAATCTATACCCAATCATGGATATCACTTTGAAAAACTTCTCGTGTACTACTACTAAGCCCCAGTTGGGTGGGCTTTAATTTGAAAAAAAATAAGTTTTGAATATTATTTTTTGGAGAATGTGTGGTTAAAATATAGAGAAAATTTTTAGGTTTATGTATAGAATATTTTATTGTATAAATATATGATTGAAAATGAGGATGAGAAATAAATTAAAGTAAATTAAATTAAACTAAAGGCCACCAAACAAGGGCCAATTAGAAATGGAAAATTTAGCTTGTACTAAGCCATTGTTTAGGTTTCATTAAAATGAAATTTTGGGAGAAAATATATTTTGAAATAGTGATTTTTTAGAGAGTGATACTAAAAAATAAGGAAATGTTTTATGTTTACGTGTAACATTATTTTATGGAAAAATGCGGGTTGAAAATGAGTTTTAAAAAAGTACATTTTTTTTTTTGAAAAATGGAGCCCAATCATGGGCTAAATGTAAGTTAAAATTTTTATTGTTCAAGTTCAAATTATTATTCTTAACTGAAATAGACTGTGTCAAATAGTAAATGCAAAATTTCAGGTAGAATTCATGACCTGTAATATTTTAAAACGCCTAGCTGTTGCGCTTTGTGTGATGAATCTCATAAGCCCATCTGCATGTAAAATACATCGTGTCTTACCATCCCCATAATGTATGAGACAAGGGATAACTTCAGTAAATGTCATATTTTATGGTTATTCTACCGTATGCATCCTATTCTCTCAGTTGAAATATGATTTCATGACCTCCACCTTCATGCCTCACTGTAAATAGATCAAATCATTCTCTGGCTTTATAAACTGAACCACAATCATGCTGTAAATAGATCAAATTAGTAATAGATCTTTTACCGATTTTCATTATCATTTATGACTGGGGAAACAAAAGTCTAAATGACGTGACATTTATGAATAGATGATGCTAATGTCAAGACGGCACTCAGCCTTTTATTACATTTTTTATTCCTTTGAAAGCTCAATCATTGCTATAGATTCTCCCCGATATTACTACTTTTCTTGTACTACCACCATTGATTTGTGAACAAATTACTCATGAATGCAGACATTTATTAAAGAATTGTTTTGAGTCAAAGATGAAGCAAAAGATGTCCACTTTTGCATGAAGATAATGACGATCAATTATTATGCATAGATTGACTTCTATGTTCGAGGAATGTGCTCAAGGATATCAAATTTTCCTAGTTCATTTTATAAAATAAGGATATTTGATATCCCAGAGCATGAGCAGCAAACATCAATTGTTTCATTAGGTTCTGCATATTTTTTGTTCAACACAGGAGGTAGTTATGTCCTTTCAGGTTCAATACTAAGACTCTAGAGAATAGGTTTTCTTCCCCTTTTTCTTTATTCTTTTCATTTTTTTCTGTTAATAGGGGGTACAGAAGATTGTGTAAAGATGGCATCATGATCCATTCTTCCTGTTTCATAAAGACCATAACATAAAATATGTTTGTAGTTATTTTTCGCACCTAATATGTCATGGATGCAGGAATTTTCTTTCCCGTGATTCTATGATGCATGGACACACTTACTCGGACGGCATGCCCATGTACAAAGTGTTGTATCGGGACATCAACACTTCTCGGACACTCTTATGACATGGCTCCAACAAGCCACATGCCGTCTCCTACTTTTTACATGTTTTTCAAAATTTCTAAAGCTAGAGGGATACTTTAGGAGCATTCCTCGGGCAAATGTCTGACATGGCATGTGTTGTTTCCCATATTAAATAGTACAAAAACAAAATTATAATAATATAAATTTTATATTTTAAAGAATTTAAATCGACATGTCAATGTTCGTGCAACTTAGCTGTTTATCATTTGAGGTTTCTTCGTGCTCCAGTTAAAATGTTTCAAAAAATATTTGCGTTATTGAAGTAGGTATCTGATTGCATCCAAAGGCAACTATTCATTTTATCATTCATGTGATGAAAGTTGCAAGTCATTTTCTCTCAACAAGGCTGCACATGATTATAATAATTATAATTTGGTGTCAGCTTCTATAAAGAACTCTACAAATTTAACGTCAGAGTATTATATACTAAAAAAGAAAGAAGTTATAATTCGTACGCATAGGTCCCATATCATTTGACTAAACAATGGCTTCTAGTTCAGTATTTATAGACACATATTAATGTCCACTAAACTACCATCTAAAACTTGTAGTTAAAACACCAAGAACTACACGGGTTATATTGATAAATATGCATGAAAATGTTCAAGAGCACAAGGTCGCGCTCGAGATAGAGAGAGGAAGCACTGTATGTTGCATTTAAGAATTCAAACTTCCTGTGGGCTTATTAACTACTTTGAGGGAATAGTAGAGCAGTACATACAACAAACAAATAAATTCAGAGAATGGATGTATTAATAACTTAAATGCATAATTATCAATGGTGCAGTAATAAAATCCTAGCTGATATCAAAGTGCCAAAGACTCGTGGACATTATAGCTGTCAATCCAAATCTTTCAACAAGGATCACTAATTAACTATTGTTTTTCACATCCCTAACAAGCTCTATAGAACTTTATTAGATTTATAATAAATGAAAGTAAGCATTTACCTCCTTAGGTTACGTTATAGTTATATGCATGATTAAGGAGATTATTCATGTACTCTAATCATGCATATGTTCAAAAGATTAAAAAGGATGCATGTTAGTCGGAGATTATGAAATGTGTGCAGGGTCACCTTTTTACACTAAATAATCATGTTTTGGCAAGCATACATAAAAGAACAACACATGAATATAAGCTAAACATCTTTTTCCATTCTAATTACTTCCCTGAAAATTTCTATATCAAAGCAAAATTTGGAATCCATTATTTTCGTTTTACTCTTCTTCTCCTTCTACTCCTTGATTTATTAATTAATTTATTCCGAGAGTAAAATAGCGAAGACTAAGTAAATGATAGATCATACTATGCCAATACAATGTTATTAAATTATTTTAAGAAATAAGGAAAGTCCACAAAAGGCTGAAACTCAACTTCTCTGGCACGCCATAGAAAATATAGGGAGGCGCATCTTAAATGCACATGAAAGGTAAATCTAAAAGTGCAACTTTCTGCCTTAATGACATTGCCCAAACAACTAACAAAATCGACAACGATCTTTTACCAGCATTATTTAACTTTCATCCTTTAACCGAATCGGCAGGAAAAGCCAGAATTCCAGCTAGCAACTAATACGTTGCAGCAACATAACATGCATGTAGACCGCGTGTCTCTCATAACGATGAAGATTCATTTTTGTGGATTACTCACACCTCTATATTCTTCCACCTAAACCCCACATTTTGTCCTTATTTACACCTATGTGTTTCCCCATGCCTATTTAAAGCAAAAACTTAAAATGCCAGAAGCATGGTGTGACTGCTTTCTGCATCGGTGCTTTTCACTCAATTCATAAGTACTCTCTTGTGTGACTCTAAATTAGTTTCATTCTCCTTTATTTCATCCTCATTCTTCACCATGAGACACATAGTTTTTCGAGATCCAGATGTGCATGAGATCTATGATGCAACAAGAAGTCTCAGCAATCTTTGGGAGAGTATTCGAGTGCCAATCATTGCACCTATTCTACGTGTTGCAGTTTATATATGCATAGTGATGTCTGCTATGCTTTTCATCGAACGGGTTTACATGGCAATTGTGATTACATTTGTCCATTTTTTTGGGAAGAAAAGATACACCAAGTACCAGCTAGACAGCATAAAAGAAGACCTAGATAGAAACAAGAACTACCCTACAGTGTTGGTTCAAATCCCTATGTTCAACGAAAAAGAGGTAAACACTAGAATATCGTCAGCAATTCTATTATCTATATATACTTTCTTTTAGGCATAAACGTGCATCAAGCACATAGAACACGTCTACAGAAGCATTCAAATTCTGCATTCATTTATCATTTCAGATAGGCAAATAAAGATCCAAGTGGTGTGCCCCAATAGTGCTTTTGTTACTAACATCTTACAGCTTTCAGGTCAAAATTTATTCAATCATGAACATACATACTATTAAAGCTGGATAGCAATTCATACACCGTTTACTTTTTTGATCAACTTCCAATTTAAAAAATAAAAAACAAGAATATTTCCTTCCAAAAGAATTAGATAGAATTTAAAAGCTAAAAAATGAGCGTCTGAATCATGCCTGGTGAAAATCAAAAATTAATTAGATACTTAAAAAGTTAAAAGACAATATCATTTTTGACAAATCACAGAAAAGTACCTTCAAAACTTCTCTCTATGCATGTCTGAGTGGCCGTGCGTCATCGTACTTCTTGCTGAAGAAGAAACAACGATGAAAGAAAGCTTGATCAACAAGATTTAAGTATTTTTCCTACAAGAAGTTTAATAATCCTTATTTAGATAATTGAACGAGATTAAAATAAAAGTCGCCTATTTCTCTTTTTAGTTTATCATTAATCCAGTGCCGTGCATGCTTAGTAAATTTTAAATATAATTGCTTCCCCTTCCTCCTAACTTTCAACTCTCATGCATAAATTTTTGTCTCGCCTCTATCATAAGGTAGTATATATCCAGTAGGAATTTTTCATTTATGTTTTAAGCGATGAAGTTTCCAAATGGACATTGAACATTACTTTGATGACACAACATAGTTCATCAATATGATAGCTGTTGTCAACATTTAAACCACATTAATAACTGGGTAAAGCATATCATTTGACAATTTAGTACAATGTAATTCCAGCTTGCTTGATGATTCCCTTTTAAGGTAGGTTTAACCTCTAAAACACTGGCTAGATAAGGAACAGATAAGTCCTATAAAAGACCGTCTAACACAACCTAAGTTGTTGGTCTGCAATGATTTATCCCCAATATTCACGTCTCTGATATCAATGTATATAAAAGAGAGAAAATATGTGTATCCACCCGAAAGCTTCACCAAAAAAAAAAGCGCAAATTAAATGAAATAAACATGAATTCATGATAGTTTTTCATCAAGGCACAACACTATTGTCCATTTCTCACAGTGGGCAAACATTTTGGGGTACATCATCCAACACACTATCAATCATGTGAGAACTTGTATAGTTGTATGAGAGCTCATACTTAAGCAAATATTAAACTTAAAGAATAGAGGAAAGATTTATTTTCTATTTCAAAAAATTTAAACTCGATATGAGTAAATAAATCCAAAATCTTATTTTATGCCTAGGTTTACAAGCTTTCCATTGGAGCTGTATGTGGGCTTTCATGGCCATCAGATCGACTCATTGTGCAAGTTCTTGATGACTCCACCAATGAAGCCTTAAGGGTATCCTTTTCAACCAAATGTAATCTTCAATATAAATTCTAGTAAAATCATGTCTCAGTGCAATGATTCTGTAGAATATATATGCAGGCAATGGTGGAATTGGAGTGTCGAAAATGGATTAAGAAAGGGGTGAATGTTAAGTATGAGACAAGGAACAACAGGAATGGTTACAAGGCTGGTGCTCTTCGAGATGGCTTAAAAAAGGATTATGTTGAAGATTGTAATTTTGTTGTGATCTTTGATGCAGACTTCCAGCCTGAGGAAGATTTTCTCTGGAGGACTATACCCTACCTACTTGAAAACCCAGAACTCGGCTTGGTTCAGGCAAGATGGAAATTTGGTAAGGCCTATTACAGTACTATATATATTATAGTTGAAGATCTGTCTAACTAGATTGACCAGTTGCTCCAATGGTGAAATTATGCCATATCCCACAAAATGAAGATTATGGTGAAAAGATAGAAGGTAATTGATTTAGTTAATAGGTAACTCTAAATTTGAAATGAAAATAAAGCCCCCATTTGGTTTGGCTAAAAATCACCCTTTTAGTAGATTTTGATAAAAGTTGATGAAATATGTGGTTAAAAAGTTGATGAAAATTGTGATCCCATAAAATGTGTGGTTGAAAATGAGTTGGAAGAAAAATGAGTTTTAAAAAATTGGGCCAAACAGGGGGCAAAGTAAACTAAAGTGGATATCCCTCGTAACAGCTTCAGTTGCTCTAAAACAATTTGCATGTTTTCAAGGTATTGACAATAAATTTATTTTTGCAGTGAATGCAGATGAGTGTTTGATGACTCGGCTCCAACAGATGTCATTAGACTATCACTTCAGTGTAGAACAAGAAGTGGGCTCCTCAACATGCTCGTTCTTTGGATTCAATGGTTATCAGCATATCATGTTTCTCTTTAAACAAATTCATTTGTTGCCAACAAGTAAACTAACAGACTTAAGATGTTTGACATGAATTGCAGGAACTGCTGGTGTTTGGAGGATCCGAGCAATAAATGATGCAGGAGGGTGGAAGGATAGAACCACAGTAGAGGACATGGACCTTGCTGTCAGAGCTGGTCTCAAGGGCTGGAAATTCCTCTTTGTGGGTGACCTCGAAGTAAGCATCTAAACTTTCACTATGATACACTATTTGCAGTTTATCATAGAGATTCCACTAAGTTGAACACAATTTACCTTCCATCAGGTAAAAAATGAACTACCAAGTACGTTTAAGGCATACAGATATCAACAACATCGCTGGTCATGTGGACCGGCTAATCTTTTCAGAAAGATGTTTGTAGAAATTCTCACCTGTGAGGTATCTATAATTGCTTCCTTTTACTTTCAGCAATAAACTAGTGGTATGACTCTGAATTTGAATATCCCCGAGAAAATTCCTACAGTTCCTTCCTGATCTTTGCAGCGTGTATCACTGTATAAGAAATGGCACGTGATATATGCATTCTTCTTCGTAAGAAAGATCATCGCGCACTGGGTCACATTTTTCTTTTACTGCATTGTAATACCTGCGACTATATTAGTTCCAGAAGTTCATCTCCCGAGGCCACTGGCAATTTATCTTCCAGCATGCATAACCATTCTCAATGCAATTACCACTATAAGGCATGCAGATCCAGATAAGCCAATTCTATTCTTCTATTTTTCACAAATCTCCCAAGAATAATTAATTTGAAGTCCCACTTACTTTGTCACAGATCTTTACATCTTCTCGTATTTTGGATATTATTCGAAAATGTTATGTCACTGCATAGATCCAAAGCAGCTATTATAGGGCTCGTTGGAGCCAACAGAGTTAATGAGTGGATCGTAACAGAGAAGCTGGGCAATATGATGAAGCAAAAGTTCAGTGCCAACGCAGCAAGAAGGCCACGATCACGCATAAGAGAAAGGTATAATGTCCAGTATGTGCTTCATACTCACCATTTCATAATACTGTTGATCAGTAAACGTTTGGTGATTGAAATTGGAAAGGCCAATCATTCTATAGATAAAAACATGATGTCTTTTAGACCAAAAGGGTATACAAACACTCAAACTCCCCTACAGATACTTAACCCACTATGTTAAAACTTGTATTATTTTCTTGAGGAATAACCAGCAGAATCTTTTATGCATCAAACATTAAATCTACAAGTGGAGTAATCATCATTTAGAATGTCCCTTGACATTGTTGTGCACTAACCTGAGCATTTTGATTTTAAAACAGGATCCACATCTTGGAGCTTGTAATAGGGATGTGCTTGCTGCATTGTGCTGTGTATAACATGTTCTATGGGAACAATCATTTCTACATCTATCTACTACTGCAGGCAGTGGCCTTTTTTGTAGTCGGACTTGGATGTGTGGGAACAGTTGTACCCAACTAAAGATGATAGTGCAAATGAGCTGATGAAGACTGGGCTTTGAAGACTACCTAATAGAGTACTATGTGCATAGGTTTCAAAAGTGTTTGATTTGTTACTCTAGTATATATGTCCAGCAAGTCCATGCTGCGTTTGGAATAAATAATTTGTTTGATGAGACGAAAATCTTATGCACATGTTTAGCATTATTAGTTAATAAGTCATGCTAAATCTTTATAGTTATATTACCATCAGATGTACCCTAATCCAGTAATTATTAACTCTAGCATCATAATCATAAACCTGATCAATTGTCCAGTATTCAAGATAAGACAAGACCAAGACAAAATAAAATTAGAATTAAAAAACACTATTCATCAATTGATAGATTTTTCTTTTTGGGGCAATAAAAAGTCAGAGATGAGATCATTTCTATATGTAGTAACTCAAGAATACAGCCCTTTAGGCTACCATGAAATAAAATAAAGTCCAAAAAATCAGGGATATTTATCTTAAAATATCAAATTCACAGGGAAAGAATCCTATAAGCTATAAATAAAAAATACTAAATCAATGCTAAATCAAATAAGATAATATTTGATTTCGTCCACACTCCCCCTCAAGTTTGGCTGTAAATGTTGATGAGACCAAGCTTGCCTATAAGGAAATCAAGAGTTCGTTCAGTTAGTCCTTTTGTGAGAATATCGGCTAGTTGGTGTGATGTTGACACATACTCAATGCTAATAATATCTCCATCAAGTTTCTCTTTGATAAAATGTCTATCAGCTATAAATAAAAAATACTTTTCGATCGTCTGTCTTTGCAAAAAATAGACTTTTTTCCGGTGTTTGCTTTAAATATCTCAAGATTCTATATACAACATTGAGATGACCTTGACATGGTGCGTGCATATATTGGCTTACTAAACTCACTACATATGATATGTCTGGTCTTGTATGCGAAAGATAGATGAGCTTTCCAACAAGATGTTGATAGTTTCCTTTATCGACTGGTCCTCCCTCAAGCATTTTTACTTTTTACCCATTTCAATTGGAGTTTTACTTGGTTTACATCCCATCATGCCAGTTTCTTCTAAAAAATTTTAAGATATATTTCCTTTAAGAGACAGAAATGCCCTTTTTTACTCCTTGCGAATTCCATTCCCAGAAAGTATCTCAATGCTCCAAGATCTTTAACTTCGAATTCTTTTGCCATCATTTGTTTGATTTTTTCCGTCTCTTCACTATCATTTCCAGTGAAAATGATTTCATCAACATAGATGGTTATCTACTCGTTTTCAGAGTGTTTGACAAACAGGGTATGATCAAAATGTCCTTGAGTATAACCATAATTCTTGATTACCTTTGAGAAATAGTCGAACCAAGCACGCAGGGATTGTTTTAAACCATAGAGAGACTTGTTGAGTTTACAAACAATTTGACTCCCCAAATCTTCTTCAAAACCCAGAGGTTGACACATATAAACCTTTTCTTCAAGCTCCCCATTTAGGAATTTGTTTTTTATATCAAGTCGATGTAGGGGCTAATCTGAATTAGCTGCCAATAAGAGTAGAATTCGAATGGTATTGAGTTTTACGACAAGAGCGAAGGTTTCAGTATAGTCAGCCCATAAGTTTGAGGAAATCCTTTGGCCACTAGACGTGCCTCCACAGAACCGTTAGCCTTATACATTACTATGAACACCCATTTGCACCCTACAATACTTTTTCCTTGTGGCAATTCTACCTAACTCCACGTATTGTTTTGTTTAAGAGCACGCATTTCCTCGAGAACTGCAGCTTTCCATTTAGGGACAGATAATGCCTCCTCAATAGACTTGGGAATTATCACACTAGAAATATTCGAGGTAAAGGCATGGAATGAAGGTGATAGATTTGAATAGGAGATAAACTTAGAAATAGGATGTTGAGTACAAGACCTAACACTCTTTCTGAGAGCTATTGGTACATCTAGATCAAGATTGGGACTAGGTTTACCTGACTCATTTGGCAAGTGAGGATCTACCATCGGTTCAACTTCTTAACTATATGCAGGATTAATCTCTTTATTTGTTTGAGAGACCTTTCTTCTAGAGTACACCCTTAACTCTTGCTGATTAGGCAAGGTTAATTCTCCCCATGTTTCCAATAAAGGTATTGGGTACCATTTGGTGGTTCATTTATTGGAAAGTTGGTTTGAATGGACTCTGGAATAGACATAGTATGAGCATCTAGTAAGTCAAAGGTGTCCCATTGACAACAAGCGCCCAGCGAGTTTGGGGAGAAATAAGGAGTATCCTCAAAGAATGTGACATCACACGCAACATAGATTTTCTTGTTTTGTGGGCAATAGCAATGATAACCTTTTTGAGTCGGTGAGTAGCCAATAAAGATGGTTTTTTGAGCTCGGGGATCAAGTTTATTTCTGTTGTGGGAATGAATATGGACAAAGGCCATACATCAAAAAGCTTTGAGGGGAAGAGCATTGGATGTAGAGACTTGTGGGTAGTTTTTGGTGAGGACAGACAAAAAAGTTTCAAAGTTTATGTCACGATTAGGTAAGCGGTTTATGAGATAGGTAGCGGTTAATACGGCATCCCCCTATAAGTATTTTAGGACATTCATGGTTAACATAAGTGCACGGGCTACTTCCAACAAACCACGAATTTTTTCTTTCAGACTCTCCATTTTGTTGTGGGGTGTTAACACACGAACTTTGATGCATAATCTCATTTTCCAACAAATAATCGCCTAGAATGGAATTGAAATATTATTTTCCATTATCGGTTCCAAGAGTTCGAATATGAGTTTGAAATTGGGTTTGAATCATTTTATGAAAAATCTTAAATATTTGATTTTTCCCTAAGTAGATAAACCTATGTAGCGCGTGTGATCATCAATTAATGTAATGAACCATTTTTTTTCCATGAGATGTGGTGATTTTGGATAGTACCCATATGTCACTATGGATTAAAGAGAATGGTGTGCATGCATGGTTTTGGAGAAAATGAGGTATGAGTGTGTGCGCAAATTTCACAGTCAAACGGAATAGAATTTTTATTATTAAATAAAGATGGGAACAAATGCTTCAAATATGAAAAACTAGGATGGCCAATTCTATGATGCCATAACATTATTTCCCTAGTACTAGAAACAGACATAGAAGCAACACCAGACACAAAGTTTGTCGACTCTTTGGTTGATCACCATCAAATTGATAAAGACCATCATGAACTCTAGCACTGCAAATCGTCTTCCCCAATGGTAGTTCCTAAAATTGACATGATAGAGGCAAGAATTTAGCAACACGGTGATAGTCACGAGTAATTTTACTAACAGATATCAGGTTGCATTTTAAGGCAGGAACATGGAAGGCAGATTTAAGAACTAGATTCCGGGACAATTTAATATTACTAATTCCAGCAATTGAAGTTAAAGATCCATCAGCAATTTTAACAGTGGTATGATTAGAACAAGGAACATAAGAGTAAAAAAGGTTAGAGCAACTTGTCATATGATTGGAGGGAGGCTCCTGAATCAATGATCCAAGGGTTCTTAGAATGAGTGAACAAATTTAAAGTTCAATGGGGTTTACCAGATTGAGCTACTGAGCATGACCCAACAGTGGAGTCTGACGAGGGATTAACTTGAGAGAAATTGATAGATGGCTGATTGAGGAGACAACATAGTTGTTCAACCTATTCCTTGCTGAATGGGAGAGTAGGACCCGAGTTAACAGTTTTATCTTGGTCAGATTGAGTTTGATAGGCACGCCCATCCTTCCTTTTTCTAGGTTGCCAATTTGCTGGTTTCCCATAAATATCCCAGCACTTATCTCGAGTGTGCCCATGACAATTACAGTGATCACACCATGGTTGCCTATTTGTGCACTGATTATAATGATGCTGCCCATTTGAAAAGGATTTTTTCGACACTAAGGCAGACCATTCTGGAGTAAATGGAAGCACTGGCAGAACATTGGTTAGCATTACCTTCCGACTGGCTTCTTCACGCCGAACTTCTGCAAATGCATCTTCTGTAGAGTGAAAAGGATCTCATGCCACCAATCGGCCTCGTACCTCGTCCAGAGTTTGATTGAGGCCAGTAAGGAAGTCAAAGACCCTCTCGTTTTCAAGATTGTGCCTCTGTTTTACGCTACACTTAGCACGTGTAGAATTATCTTCGAAGAATAAATCCAGTTCTTGCCAAAAGTCGTGGAGGTCAGAAAAATATTGGGTCACACAATTCGAACCCTGTTTCATTTCCTTCAACTTTGAACGAATTTCAAAAATCTGAGAAACATTCCTGAGATCAGAGTACATCCATTTAGCCGCATCCCAAACTTCCTTCGCTTTTTGAACCAGAGATAAAGACAGCTTATCTTCTGGTCTATCGAATTAATAAGCCAGGCGAGAACAATAGAATTCTCGGCCAGCCATGTTTTGTACAACTAGTTGGGCTTGGAGTAGGAAGCCCACGAGTGATGTAACCCAGTTTGCCACGACCATAGATAACTATCTTGACTGATTGTTCCCACTGCAGGTAATTTTTTCCATCTAGTTTTTGGGCTGTAATATGGAGAGAGGCCACAGGAGTGAAATTTCTTTCAGCCTGGGACTGACCGGAAGTTGCAGACTCGGCGTTATCGCAGGGTGATATGGTTTTAGCTACAGAGAGTTTTTTTTTTAGCCCTTAGGCTCTGATACCATATAAAAAGTTAGAGATGAGATAAATTTATGTATGTGTTAACTCAAGAATAATACAACCCTTTAAATAGGTTACAATGGAATAAAATAAAGTCCAAAAAATCAGGGACATTTATCCTAAAATATCAAATTCACAGGGAAAGAATCATATCAGCTATAAATAAAAAATACTAAATCAGTGCTAGCTATAAATAGAAAGTACTGAATCAATGCTAAATCAAATAAGATAATATTTTATTTCATCCACAGGGGAACAGAGAAGGGGGAGAAGAGAAATGATGAGTTTGCTTTCCAGTTGTAAAAGGCCTTCTACTGAAATGGTTGCTTAACTGTTTAAATGCAGAGATCTAAGAAAATCTCAAGATTTAGGGCACATATTTTTCAGAGTTTTGCAATTTCTTAGATAAAATGAATAGGTGATAAGTTAAACATAATTTTATGATTGCTAGGTTAAAATAATTTTATGATTGCTAGGTTAATATTTTTAAGTTGTAATTAGGGACAGAACTAAATTTGAGATTAACAAATGTCACTCCAACATTTCCATGATTAACGAACAGTATCTAACATGCCTACATATTACTCCAATATTTCACACTAAATCAAATGATATATAGCTGACTCCGTTTAGCCACCTTCAATTGCAACAATCCACCTAAGATCCCATGAAATTCATTTGCTTCTCCTCTTGTATGTATCCAAATAGTTAAAACCATACATACGAGGCACCTAGATAGGAAAAGGAATGTTAGAGTGCAGAATGTCCTGCAAAGTTCACTAATTTAGATTTCAAATGTTGAGGTAAATCGTGTCTCCAAAGCAACAGATAACAACCCGTGCAATCTCCTTTAGCTCACTAGAGGGGAGTTGTGAGAACCCTTATCTTTGAGGGTTGAATTCTAAGAATTTGTGGTCATTTATAAATCAATATCCATTGCAATTTTGTACGAAGCTGGGTAGGACTGCATGTTATGCACTGGAAATACTTGATCAACTAAACATAGTAATCAGTTTCGTAGAAGTGAACTCTTTAGCTTCCATAATCATCGAAACGTTTTGCAAATAATTTAGGTCTAATTATGAAAAATGGATCAAACGAGCTATTCCCTACTGTGTTTCTGCAATCTATTCAAAATAATCTAGAAAATGTTCCTGATTCTGACTATTCGGTCCTCAACTAAAATGCAGGTCGATGGGTACTTATTCGAATTACTGGAGGCGGAGTCTATCATGATGTAGCAGCACATTTACATGTTTACTACAAATTATGATAGTTCAAAAATTTTACTCCCGAACCTGTGCAAACAATCTTATCAGATTATGTTAATTATCAGTTTTTCAAAAATGTATCTTCACAATCGCAGTCTAATTCGGAGTATGAGTGTTAACCTAATTTAGAAAAACACAGAGATTTCATCCGATCATAGTGATGTATGTTAATTATTAAAAATACAGAGTCTACCGAATACAGAGGCAACTTCAAATCACTGGATATATCACAATCAATAAACATAGACATACCCCTCGGAACATGAAGACATACAAATATGTCAGAATTCTGCCGGAGGAGAGAGTTCCTTTACCGTCAGGTTATCCCCGATTTTCTCCAAATTCAAGTATACAAGTTGATCAAATTGCAAATAATCGCACCTGAACGCGACTGATTAGTGCATTGTGCGTGATGCTCAAAACTGCAGGTACGCCGTACGCAGGAAAATGGAAGACCAAGGCAAGAATGGTTCCATGGGTTAAAACAAATCAGCAAAAGTCAAAACCGATTCTAAAACTTTTAGTGCTGATATCTTTCTATTTCAATTTTGTGTTTCGAGTTTTGAATTCATTTTGAGTTTTGTATTTTTTAGTGTCCATTTTGAGATTATTGAAAATGTGTATTTTTTTTTTTTTAACATTTTGAAAACATCCAAATTGCGTTCCGAGAATTTTGACTTGATTATAACTGAAAATACTCAAAACGAGAGATTTGTCGTTTTGAATTTTTTTTTTGTAAATTTTTAACTTGTTTTCAAAAATGCGTTTTTCAAAAATGAAAAAGAGAACGTGTTTTCACTGTTTTGAAAAATCGAAAACAAAAAACGGCTTAAAAATGGTAAAGAGAACAAAACCTTTATTTTCTAAATCAATTATGCTATTTGTACAATGTTGAATAATTGATTTTAAAATAAATAAATGTGATATTGTCAACTAATATTGTTAACATTCATTTTACATGCATCATGATTCTTTGGAATCCCGTCCAAGTGGCCATTGTCGATTAGCCTTTGAATGTAATCAAATCACTATTTAAAATCCAATAAATTAAGCCCCATCGGGTGATATTTTAATTTAAATTACTTTAATTTATTTTATTTTTATTCTTATTTTTAACTATACATTCAAATAATAAAATATTCTACACGTAAATTTAAAAATTTTCTCTACCTTTTAACCACACATTGTCTAAAAATAATACTATTTAAAACATAAATTTTTTCGAACTAGGCTAAAAAATCAAACGGTTTAACGGTAGGTTTTCACGGTTAAACACTGTTTAAAACCAAATCTAACAGTTTACTAAATTAAAAATTACTTACACGCAAAATATATAATTTATTAATTCATTTTATACTTTATTTTACGTGCTAGTCAAATTCTATTGCCTATTTATAGATAAATTATAATTTATGATGATATTTTTGTTTACAAATGATGGAAACCCATCCATTCGGCCTTTAGTTGACCAAGAATAATATAATTTGACCAAATTAAAAAGGGTAAAATAGTAATTTAACATTTTTTTCCACATAAAACAATTTAAAAAACAAAGAATAAAAATGTTCATCACGCCACGCCACCCTCTTCCCACCCATAAAATCTCGAAGAAAGTTGCTGAAAATGGATTCAATTATACCTCGTTTAGACCTAAATCTATACGCTGAACCCAATTCTTCTTCATCTACCGACATCCAAAAAAAAAAAAATCACCCCCAAATTCGAACCCATTGATGAACCCTCCCCATTTCTACCCTCTACAACCCACCAAATTCCCGCTGTTACTCCACCGTCCAAACCTGACATCTCGTCGGAATTCAACCCCATTTCAGAGCTTTTTTCGCACAACTTTTACCCAACGGCTCCAGAAGTACGGTGAGGTAGCCATACTTCCTGACGTAGACTCAAATTCGGGCCCTATAGGTTCTTACAACATTCCTGAAGCCCATGTTGCTAATGCTCTTATATCTCCATGTGTTGGCCGCAAAAATGATCGACGCTCGTCGGAGCTCGTCCGGGTTACGAATCTTAGACCATCTTTATTTTTGAGGCATAATTCGTTGGACTCGGTCGCTATTTGACTCCTCGCGTGCCTTCTTGGTTGCACATACTGAGAAAGGTCGTGATTCTTTAAAGAACAAAATGATTTTAATTTTTCGTTGGGATTCCATTTAGCAGTAGAGAGCGTGGTGGAGAACGGTTTTGTTCTTCATTTTTTACGTGGAAAAATGTTAAATTACCATCTTACCCTTTTTTCATTTGGTCAAATGTTACTGTTCTCGTTAACTAATGGTCAAATTGATAATTTCTATCCTTTTGGGCCCCAGGTGCATATTTTTGAAAAGTTTGGGACAGTAGTTGGCACAAAATGAAAGCTAGAGTAAAGTCTGTAAACAAGAAATAGATGATGGACCGTTGCTACAACTTTCCCCTAATAAAGTGATGATCGTCACATTTAATTTTTACAACTTTAATGATATAAATGACGACCATCATTTTTTATTGTCATGCCATCAGTTATCGTCGATCCAATTGACCAGATTTGATAAAGTTGCTCGATTGAAATCTTACTCGATGGAACAAAAGTGGAGTACATTTATTAGATTACACTAAGTGAAAGTACAATTATGAGAAGGTTCAAAACATACAAGAATGTTCAATCACACTAAAGACAACATAGCCAAGTCTAAGGGAAAGATAAAAATCTCTTACTCTGTTAAACAGATGGCCTAATGTGATTTATCTCCAATCACGACGGATAAGTCTTCAACATACATATATGACAGCACTCTATCTCCAACAACCTACAAATCTAGGGGTTTCTTTGATACCATCATTCCTCAAAGGAAGGGTTACTCACTCATGTTCCCAAAACTCAATTTCTCTCTTAGCATTCCATGCAAATAAATAAATAAAAATCTCTCCAAAGATGTCGTTGGCTTGACCATTGGAGTCTATGGTCGACACTATACTGTTGTCATTAAGATTTTTTAATGGTTATTTTTGTGATTTTTAAGGATTGCTAGTAGCCATCGTTATGCTATTCTTGATTTTAGAAATCACTATCTAGAATTTGGCACCCATCGTAGGACCCCTAGTAGCTCTTGTCCAGCTCTATCATATACTTTCTTTATTATTGTCATGTTTGAACCTTCGAATTCACCACTACGATGGTGTAGCCTCACCCAATCGGACAAGGGTATAATAAACTATTAGCCTACCACATGGACCATGTTGTTGTTGAGCCTTCTTCATTGGAACGTTTCATCTAGCCAATTGCTCGAGGCTTGTTATTGGCCCTTGGTTCATTCTTCCACTCAACCAAGGCCGCCATGGAACCTTGGTATCTCTTCTACTCGGACATCATGTATGCTTCCGTCCTTGGCCAAGAGTTGGCTGAGCATGGGGGCTAAACTTCCACTCGACTAAGATTTGGTTGAGCATGGACAAAAACTTCTTATTGGCAAACATCATCGAACACTGGGCCGAAATTTCTTATTGGCAATCATCACCATACAGCTAGAGTATGCTTCCAATTTGACCAGAAAGGCTAGGCCTAGGTGTCTTGGCCTCTCTACCAATCCCTTAGTTCAAGTGTGTGACCATCCAGTCAAGCAGTTTATAAGTTTACTCCAATTTAGGATTGAGATCAAATTATGACAAGTAAATGTTATATGGAAGCCCAAAAGGCCAAAAACATAACAAGATTGCTCCATTACAAGGTTCACAACAAAGGATGTTGGAATTTGGTTTAGAGAATGAAGATTTAGTGAAGTATGGGAAAGTGACTTTCATGTCAATTTTAACCAAATATTCAAACTTGATCCGATAGTCAAATTATGAATATAAATAGACTAACTTGTTATACTTGTCGAATAGATCGTCGTGGTATATTTGGAATCTCAAAACCAATTCCGAATGAATGAGAAATTACGGTCCAATGTTGAATTGAAAAGAAGAAATACAGGCTGGAAAATGACTAATTCTATCACTCGCCTATAGCTTGAGCGATGAGCGACAGGCGAGCGAGAGAGGTTCTGATGAAAATGTGTCATTGTCGCTCGAGCGAGAGCCCAACAACAGGCTAGTGACAGCAAATGTTGCAACATTTGGCAAAGATTGCTGAGTTTACTTTACTCACAACCTTTCCTCCTCTATAGATAAAATCATTCAGATATATTATGCATCCCATATCATATTTGCATTGATCATTACATCAATACTCTAGTAAAACACTCTCCAAAAGTCATACCAAAACCATTTTCTTGTAAAGGGAAATTTTCATTCCAAGTTCATTGTTGCTTACGGTTCGAAGTGCTTCTACCGCAAGTTGTATCTGTTGCATATTGGGAGACAAGTGCCGTAGTACGTTAGCACCGTTGCGGGGCAATATTGTCTTAAGGAGAAAGTGTTTTTTTACTTACCTTGGATTTCGTTCTTCACTTTGTTTTTTTTTTCTTCTTACCTTCTTTCTTTCCATTTTCTGGAGCTTAATTACGCTCCTACGACATAAACTTAAAATTTTTTTTGTCTAAACATCCATTTACATATACTACCAATCTAATAAAGGATACCCAAGGCCAACATAGTATTAAAAGACCATATCACATCCCAAAATTGGGGGCATCACGAAACTACAACGCATAGTCACATGAAATTCTAGCCAAGTTCAAGATACGGATAAAAATCACTCAATCGATTCAACAACTCATGTGGCGTGATCTTATCTTCAATCCACAACGAAGACGCAAAACAAATGTGTAGATGTATAAAGCAATTAAACACGCAAGAGCACTGCTATTTGTACAAAAAAGTTTAACAAAAAAGGTTGACAAATGCCACATGGCAGCCCCCACCCGCCCTTGTGGCATTTTGTCATCCTCTTTGTCAATAATTTTTGTACAAGTAGAATTATTGAACACGCAATTGGTTTTAAAATTCTAAGGCAATATTCCAACTACTAAATTGCATATATATGGAACAATAACTTAGCGTAGCTGGCAATTACTGCATATGTACACCGGATCATCTGAAGGGTTGTTTATACCAAAGCTCTAATACCAAAATTATAAGTCGTTTTTATTACCAAACATTTAAATGTTAATTGACAATTGAATACTCTGGGCCAAAATTGGGAGGAAAAAAAAAAATTTGGTTCCGGCACACATCTTGTTATCATTGGGAAAAATCAAGTATAATAGTGAATTATATAACTTTGGAAAATTGGCGCAAATGATATTTAACCTTCCAATCTTGACGGAAAACAAAGTATGATAGTAAACTAAATAGTTTTGGGAAATTGATGCAAATGATCTTAATCTTCAAATCTTGGACTAATTATCCCTAACATCTTGCTTAATGGGCAGAATTGGTCATTTCGTATAGTTTCCATACATTTGCTCATTAAAAAGGTCAAATTATTGATAAAAAGATTAAAAATACACTTACTTTTACTTAAATAAATAAATATTTTAAAAAAAAAGATAACTCACCATGCCAACCAATGTAGTCAAAATATAGGTATTTAAGAGAATGCCTCTCTAATATAAGCCGGTAACTCCGTCAAGATGAAAAATAGATATTGAAAGATTTTTAATCTAAATGATGTTAATATCTAATAACTAATAAGTAGTCCGTCAAAGTTAAAAAATGATTCTAAATGCATTTTATAAATTGCTATTTAGGTGTATATTATTTCTTAAAATAATAACACAATTAAATTTAAATTTGCGTATGAGATATACCTTTTTCTGAGGTAGCGTGTATAACAAAGCTTCTCAATCTAGACAGTTTTAGAAAATATCTATTTTTCTATGCCATATTATCTTGACGGAGTCCTTTTTTAGTGCATTGGACATGACTTTTAAAAAAAAAAAACACACAATATATGACATTTTTTTTAAAACAATCTACAATTGCATTGGAGATACTTTTATACCAAATTGACTGGTTATTTGTCTTATTTCTTTTTCTTATTTATTTTATTATTTAACTAAGGTGAGGATATTTGTAGTCTATGTATCAAATATTTAACCTTCTCATACACCAAATGGGTGGAAATAATTCGAAATAACCAATCGTGTTGATTCACTTAAAAGTTAGATATGTTTACATCAAGATTTGAGACCATTTGCACATCCCATAGATTAGGTGATAGCTCTCCGGCCAAAAAAAGTTGCAAATAGGAGCGCGATAACCGGGTTGAATCGGCAATATACATTATGCATTACTCAGTAATAGTTCAGTGTTTTCGTTGGAAAGATCAATAGCGCTTTCCCCAAAGAAGTTGCAAATGAGAGTGTGATAATCGGGTCAAATACGTAATATACACTATACATTACCCAATAATAGCTCGGTGTTTTCGTTGGAAAGATCAATAGTGCTTCCCTCTCAAGTCTCGATCCACCAACTAGCTTTTGTCCCCAAGAATTGGCATTAAAGTCCAAGGCGTCAGCTTCACTTTTAATGTTCAGCATGTGGCAATGGCTTAATTATAACACTGTTTGACTCATCAATTCGGTCTCCTCATTTCATTGAGATGTACCTGGTTCTATAAATGGTGTGCGTAGACATTTTGACTCGAGTTAGGTTGGCATCATTCATTTCCGGTGCTGCAACTTGCAAGTGTTTGGCATGGTACGAACCGAGACAGTTAATCTTGTCAAATTTCTATTAAGTTAGTTCAATTTGATTTTTATTTCATTGTCTATGGGTAAATTCAATTTTTTGACTACTAGGAATTTAAAATAAGTTGGATTAAGATTAGACTACTTAATAACAAAAATTAGAATAAAATAATGAAAAAGCCCTAGTAAACTTATTTAAGAAATGAATAAAATCGTAGCTCATGGTGGTGGATGCATCATCATGCCAATTATGTGGTTGAAATTTACACAAATTAAAGAGTGGAAGGTCTCATCTTGAATGTTGTAAAAAGAAAGTATATACCATCTAGTCAACAAAACTCATATCAAAATTAGAGATCTGCTATTTGTATAGAAAATATGCTATCAGAATTAATGTAGAAGACACCTGACAATTTTTGGTTGGACA
>CAIGRP010020066.1:0-18049 GCA_903798385.1 Fraxinus cuspidata
TTAGTGAGAAGTTTGGTTACGAAAATAAAAATAACTTATTACTATAAAGTCATCCATAAATTTTAGATTAGGTATATATGTTGTTCGTGATCTCAATAAATTGATTTTCTTGAAATGGAGATTTTGAGAAATAAAAGTTGGTTATTTATTACGGGGGCCCAACATGGTAGAACTTTTGAAAAGTTAAAATTTTTCTAAGATTAAGAAGTTATTTCCTTTGACATAATTGAATAATTTTTTAAAAACAATTATTGGATGAGAGGTATTTTTAGTGCTCAGCTCGGCCCTATTGCCCACGAACCGAGCTCGTTCTTATGGCTCGTGGACAGGGCAGGCCGAGCTAAGCTTTGGCCGTGAGCTCCCGATTTTTTTATAGATAAAATCCTCATTCTTTATCGGGGTTTGAGACCGACTACTTAAATTTTGAGTAGACATTAAAAATTGTATACGAACAAATTGTTACGTGTACAATTTTTTTTAAAAATTAAAAAGTATTATAAAATAACAAATTTTATTAGTATAGTTAAATTAAATATCACTTACCTAACGACATACAATTTCGACATGTTTATCTTGTAGTGAGAAATGAGCCTTATGTGAATCCTTCACGACATTAATGCTTCCAAAATATTTTCTTTTGGTCGGCTCCTGATCTCGGTTAGAACCCTCTTATCTGCATTAATAGCAAATTTCGAAGCTATAGTGTTAGACATTAATGCTTCTAAAATATCTTCTTTCAGTCGGCTTGATCTCAGTTAGAACCCTCTTATGTGCATTAAAAGCAGGAAGTTTTAGTGATAGCCGGATGTGTTGGTTTTTTGAAATCGCAGAAACCACTAGCCATTGTCATTCTTACTTTCACCAGAAGTCAATTAGTTCTTCTGAACTTTTTTAATTGATACATTACTAGGCATATGATGATTAAAGTAATCAAAGAATTCGGTAGGCAATGCATTTGGACTTGTTTCCGATGTCTGATCATATGCGATAGACATACTACTACTAGAATAACTTATTTCATTAAAAGTAGAATCCGAAACTATAGTTCTAACCGGAGGTATTAGTAGGTGTTTTGCAATCATAGAAACTACTAACCATCGTCGTTCTTACTTTTACCAGAAGTCAATTACTTATTCTGAACTTCTTTTAATTGATGCATTAGTAGGCATATGATGATTAAAGTAATCAAGTAATTCAGGCAATGCATTTAGACTTGCGCCCGATGTCCGATTACATGCAGTATACATACAACTACTACATGAACCTATTGCATCATATCTATACGTATTAATTCCATTAAATAAAGTTAATATTTCATCTTCATCTTCTTCAATATTAGCGAAAGGAGTAGGTACAGAAGGTGCCCAACTAATATTTGCACACATTCTTTGTGTATATAATTTATACATTTCATATAAAGTTTGTTCAAAATATTTATAAGTAATAAGTGTGTTAAAAGTTAAAACATTTGAAATCTGATCAATTACGTATTTAGTATCTGATAAATAGTATTGGGGGGGGGGGGGTTCATAATGCATGCCAAAGGAATCATATCTATATGTATTAATGCATTTAAATAAAGTTAATATTTCATCTTCGTCTTCTTCAATATTAGCGGGAGGAGTAGGTACAGAAGGTGCCCAACTAATATTTGCACCCATTCGTTGTGTATATAATTCATACATTTCATATAAAGTTTGTTCTAAATTTTTATAAGTAATAGGTGTGTTAAAAGTTAAAACATTTGAAATCTGATCAATTACGTATTTAGTATCTGATAAATAGTATCGGGGGGTTCGTAATGCATGCCAAAGGAAATAATATAGGTAAGTCTTCCTAATATTTTTTAAACTTTAATTCCATAGAAAAATTTTCACTAAAATTGGGGTCATTTTTGTATTTATGAAAGGCCCTTGCAATGATATAAAGACATTCAAGTACCATACAACTAGTGAGATAATACATTCCAGATAAAATATTTATAGAGACGTAAAAACTTGTCAAAATTTTTAAAATTTTAAAAGCTAAAAGGCCAATAGTGTCATCATCGTTTTTAATATGCCTACTATTATAAAATTCAGTTATTAAATGTTCAAATCTTTCGCGTAATAATAATAATAAATAAGTGGAGTTCCATCCATGTCCTATATCACTAACAAATGTTTTTGTGTTCGTCACCTCAATTCGGCACAAAACTCATCGAAGACTTGTTTTCTACTATGTGAAATCGTGATATATATTAATGCATCCCTAAATTTTTGAATTTCATTCTTACTATGTTTCGAACCATCTTACACAATTAAGTTAAAGATATAACACCACCATATTTTTGCAAATCGGTAATCAATTGTTTCTTTGTATTACAAAATTATTCTATTGTATTGGAACGAAGAGTGTTTCTACTTACCCCAACGTACCTCGGTTGAAGATATTCTTTCACGTAGGAGATAAAATGTTGGTTGTTCGCTATTGCTAGAGGTAACTCAGCATCGACAACGAATTTCACCATTCATGCTTGAGCTTTCTCCTATGAATACATTCACGTGCAAAGTTTTGTAGAAGTAGAACCGACTGTTAGACTATCAACTTGCAGTTGCATTTAAGAGACACCAACAAACCCATGTTTGACTACACATGCTTTGTAGTAATAGTTGAGGGTGGTACCAATGCCCTTTTACCATAGCAATCGTGTTTCACAGTGTTCACTTACTATTTTAGACTGTGCGACTTTTTCGGCCAAATGACCCATTGGAATCAATTTCGAATGAATATGCAGGAATTGGATAATTGTAATTATAGGAATGTAAATTGTAATGACAATGTGTATAATATATAGGTATATATAATATATTATAATATGTATTGTGCAATGTGTATTATAGATTTATAGTAAAGTAAGTAAATATGAGTATGTCAATAGAGTAACCTATAATAATACAATAAATATTGAAATTGAAGGTAGTAGAATGTAGAGAGTGGAATGTTGAAGAGAGTAAGAATTGTTGTTGTATGAAAAAAGTGTTAAGGTGTTAGGATATTTATAGAGGTAAAAAAATAAATAAAAAAAGGGCCTAACGGCCACAAATAATAGTTCAGTGACTATTGCCGCAACGGTCATTGTACTATCTATAGTGACCAAAATGGTCACTTGATTTTAAAAAGTGATTGTTTTGGTTACATAGCAGGTGAGCCACGAGATGCCTTGCCTGCTCGGCTCGTGTTCGAGTGTGTCCTTGGATGAGCCTGGGTAGCCCACAAGCCGAGCTTTGACTAGCCAAGCAGCCGAGCAAATGAGCTGCTAGGTCCGTTTGATATCCCTAGGTATTTTTAGAGAAAGTGGGCTCAATATGATTTTTTTTCCCTTAAAACTCTTCTACAAAAGATTGAAACAGGAAGAAAAATAGAAGTCCCATCAAATGGGTCAAATTTTTTTACCCTAAAAGTTACATGATTTGTATTATTTTAATGAAATTAACTAGAATATTATGCCCATCTCACATCCAATAAAAAGAATAATTTCACGTGTACATCAGGAGTAAGTTGTAGATTAAGTCCTTGTTTGAAATCCATTTTTATACTAAAATGAGTTTCATAATAGTGATTTTTTGAAGAATGTATGGTAAAAGTAGATAAAAATTTTGGATTTACGTGAAAAGTATTATATTGAAAGAATGTGTGGTTAAAAAAAGTTTGGAAAAAAAAATGAATTTTTTGGATAAGGGGGGTCAAACAAGGGCTAAATTAGTTAAATAAAAGTATTTTCTCATTAACTCTTTATACTTTTTAATAACATATCTTTATTCATTTAAGCCATGAGGATGACTATAATTGTTCTTTCTTAAACCATCATGGTATATTAATGGATGTCCTATGTAGGTTATTAAATAGAATCTTAGATTATGCCTCGAGCATGAGACCCCCACAGTTCCTGCTAGGTTTCTTTCCTAGTATTGCTAATACACTTCAGGGCCAAAAGCTTTCTATTTACATTAACTAGGGCTGTGGGGGATCTCACTCCGTATTGATGAAGCTACTTCGAACTTGCGGTGGCCTAGCGAGAGACGAGTCTGTATTGAGGCAATCTGGAGGTTGAGCTTTCTGATAGAGCTTGAATTAATAAGGATGAGACCATAGATTATTGGAAAATTGTCTTGTATGATAAAAAGCCACAATATTACTTTTAGTTCAAACGCTTAGGATGTAATGATGAGAATTGCTTGGATTGAGGCATCTGTTACACCTCCCGTCTCCTACTCTATTCTTGAAGCGAATCCTACTTTGATGCCTACCATTGTTGGGGCTAAGGATAAAGGTAAGGGGAATTAGGTTATTGTTGATCCGCTTAAGCAATGGATGCTAGGCTCCCATACCTCTAAGCAACACTCATTTAGGATACATATTTAAACATATGCTCCATCTAATTATTATTATCCCCAATTATTGTTCCTAAACCTGTTCATATGGCTCTGCACTGTGACCCTTACTTGTAGAGGATGTTCTATCAGTTGCCACTTTAGTCACTCCCGCTCATGGTATGATTTGGACAGTCACTACTCAGATATTTGCTACTAAGTTAGCTATACATAATGTTGTTTATGATCCATTACTTGAGGATATCACGCTTTGATCGTAGTTACAAGTCTCTGATGAGTAGATTTTTATTGAAGATATTCATGTCCTACCTCTTGTATATCATGACAACGTGCCACGTTGTCCTATCTATCTTACTTGAGCAAACTTATACTTAGAGCACCTCACTGACTGAGGTTTATTGGCATGGCTTATTTCCCAAGTTTTCGTTTGAGAATTTGGTTGGTTTGGCTGATAAAGGAGATGATGCTAGTTTTTTCAGCACTCACGAATGAAAAAAAGACACGGGCTATACATTCACGATCACATATAACTAGGATGATAACCAATAGTCGATCAGCCAATACATTCTCACATTCTCCACCATCATGAATGTCCTTATAAAAGACTTGAAGGTACTTGAAGAGACTTATTTAGCTTTACCTAATTTATTTATTTTGATAATTTTAGGGTCGTTTGTCATTCAGGGGATATTTGATACTATTTAACGATTCTTTGTTTCGATATCGGAGTTCAGAATACCTTGAATAAGATTTGGTATGTTTGGAACATTGGAACTATTTTAACTATCCTTATTGATCACCCTCATTTTTTTATTTTTTAAATTTGAGGATCCTAGACTTGCAAGACCGACTTTTCTATCTCCCATATATGCTCCTTGTTTTCCTTCTTGTAGGAGTGAATTGTGGGTAGGTCTTCACTACATTTCCTCACCGTGAATGGCTCTTGACTAGTTAGGGAATAGTTTAGTGGTATGTACCTGATGGTGTGCACACAAGACAAAACACATGTAATAGACGTACTACTGAATCATACTTTATATGATCATGCTTCGTTACTTATACAATGGTCTGCTGAGGGTGACCTAGGCTATTTCTCAACATTTGGACTAAGCACTATACATTCTTAGATTTTCTCTCAGAAATGGTCCCTTTCCATTCACCTTATGGAGAAAGTTGCTCTCTGGGAGAAACTTTTTAAGCTTAAATAGAAATTGTGGTGGTAGAATCAACATATATTTGGTGATATTTTTCATAGGGTTAGAGATGTTGAGTGTAGTGTTGATGAGATGGAGAGCTTATCATTGAGCATCGTGATTTACTACATTAGGCACATGCAGTAGTAAATTGAACTTTATCAATTAAAGAGCAAAAGACTAGTTCTCATTAGGTGTGTGAGAAGGATCACAACACCCGCTATTTTCACTTGCTGGCCTTGATGGCTTCTCATCTTTATTTTACCAGTATTATTGGGAGATCACATAGGATGGTGTGTTTGGGACCATGTTGGACTTCTTTGTTGGTGGTCACCTGTTCAGGGGCTTTGCTGCTACTTTTATTGTTTTTGTCCTAAAAAGGAAAGGTGTTCATAAATGGATGGATTTCAGACAGACTAGTTTATGTTTATATATGATGTTTAACAAGCATATCACTAAGATGTTAAATACTCGGCTGAGTACTATGATGCCATGTCTTATATCTCCACATCATAGTAGATTTATGCTTGGTCACCTGATTGGGGACAATGTTTTATTAGCTCAAAAGATTCTCCACACCTTGCACATTGAAGTGAGAGGGGAAAATACAATGCTGAAACTTTATATGGCTAAAGCACGCGATCACATGGATTGGAGTTTCCTTTATTCCATTCTAGATTGATTTGGATTTGATCAGCTTTGGATTTGAATGTCGATTTTCAGTATTCCTTAATGGTCATCCCTATGGTTTTCTTCCGTTTTCTTAGGTTCTTCGACTGGTTGATCTCGTCTCGCCATCTCTTTTCATCATTGCGACCGAAAACTTTTCTTGTTTATTCACGCAGCAGTTTTAGACTTAACCCAAATTATGGGCTATTGATATGGAAGTAGTACTATTTTCTTACATCTCTCTTTCGTTGATGACGTGATTATATTTGCCAACGGACGTAAGCAATCTATTCTCAGGCTATTTGATTGCTTGGATCACTATGAGAGCATCTCTAGTTAGTTGTTGACTAAAGAAAATAGTGGTTTTATATTGCCATGAAAGTAATCATTAGCCAAATTAGGGGATTGAAGCGTTTGACAAGCTTTGGGCACCATCAACAACTTTTTACCTAGCTATAGGCCCCTTTATACAAGGGTGTTAAACATGTTTTTTTTATATTATGGCCTTATTCAAAAGAGCAAGAACATGATATCTAGTTGGGCCTCACGTTTATTGAATTACACTTTTAAAGTATGTTCTTTCCTCTATACCTCTTTATCTTCTTTGGATCATGTAGCCTCCTAAGGCAGTATTAAAGAATTCAAAGGAAATATTTACACTCTTTCTTTTTGACCAATGGACATAAGCAGTCTATCCTAAGGCTATTTGATTGCTTGGATCATTATGAGAGTGTCTGGTCAGTTGGTGAATAGAGATAAGAGTGGTTTTATAATGCCACAAAAGGAATCTATTAGCCAAATTAGAAGATTAAAGCTTTTAACAAGCTTTGGACACCAGCAATAGCTTTTTACCTATCTATGGGTCCTTCTATATAAGGGTGCTAAGCGGGTTTTCTTATATAATGACCTTATTCAAAAGGACAAGAACATAATATCTAGTTGGGCCTCACATTTGTTATCTTTTGAGGGTCGAATTATACTTTTGAACTGTTCTTTCCTCTATACCTCTTTATCTTCTCTAGATCATGTAGCCTCCTAAGGTAGTATTGAAGAATTCGAAGAGAATATTTATACTATTCTTTTAGGACTCAAAAGATCAGGCGTGTCTACTATGTTGAAGAAGATAGAAGAATCTTTGCCTCTCTACTCATGAGGATGGACTAAGTTTAAGAAGATTGCAAAGATCGTTGTGGACTCAGTTTTTACTAGGCAAATATTGCATGAAAACTCACCCTCTACTCACATCATCTCCATATAACGCTTCACCTATTTGGAAGAGGTTGAAGCTAGTCGGATCAAAAGCTGAACTACATATTACATGGAAACTAGGAAATAGTCATATCTTCTTTAGGTATGATTGCTGGATAGGTGAGACAAAGTTGGCATCCTTATTTCCACATCGACAACACTCTCTTGTGAGGTGTAGGACTTCTATGATAACTCTGGATGGGATACTGGACGACTATTAAATGGACTTCTACCCTCTATAGTTGAGCAGATTGGGGTTATACCACCATGAACTAATGTCCTTGGTCAGATTCTTTGGAGGGATACATCAAAGGCTAATTTTACTACTAAATCAGCTCGGTAGTTAGTCTGTTCTAGACGATAGTCTCAAGATATCAACTGATATGGAGTTTCATTATACCTACCACAATTTCTTTCTTCAACTGGAGATTATTATAGGATTTGATATCAGTAGATGTGGTTATTTAGAGGAGGATTGACTGTAATTTGACCTTCCATTGCTAGCAATGTTCGAAGATCGAGGCTTGTTCACATATTTTCACCAATGGCATAATCTCTGATTAGATATGGAATCATTTAGGAAATATCTTTCATGCATCAATAAGATCAAATAAGGGAATTAGATGTATAATGAGATACACATGATGTTCATGAGAACCCAACAAGCATATGAGATTTTGACAAGTAATAAATTAGTGAGTTAAGAATATCGTCCTACGAGAAATAAGTTTTAAACTGAATAATATTAACCCGTTATCAAAATCAAATATAAAGTAGAGATTTATATTTATTTATCTAAATTATTCTAGTAGTTATCTAAATATTGTTAACTAACTATGGGAATGAATGCATTGAAGTTGCGAATCTACCTGTTAATATCCTATTTTCAATTCTAGACCTATGTAATATAGTGTAATTTGTGTATTCATAACAATCAATAATTCAATTTTATTTGACTATCTCTCTTTCACGAGGTAAGTTAACCTATTCTAAATACGACCTTACCTATTCTTCATCCTAATTCATATACAAAGTAACACATTCTGATGTAGTCCAGGATACGAGGGCAAGTCCGGGTAATGATCCGTTGGTAGTTGAGGAATGACCAATGACGAGGTCGCGGGCAAAGAAGGTCAAAGAGGCTATGGGATTACTTCCTCAAGTTACGATAGACACATTGATCACAACAAGTAAATGAACAAGTTTCATATTGGGTTTGTAAGAAGAAACAAGATGGATCAACTTGGTTCAGGCAACGGACGAGAAAGTTGAAAAAAGTAAAAGTAACTATGCAACCATATAGTTACCCTAGGCATTCGACCGCATGTCCTCATACCGAGAATTAGAGTTGTCTTTTTGGGTGAATACGATCACATGCCCATACACTATGCGGTCGCATAGTACAAGTTCGGCACCAAATTTTTCAATTTTTGAAAAGAATCTTATTTTATTTAAACTCTAGTTTTATGGTAATCTTAATATTTTGAATATTAATTCCGTCTTTAAGTAGGTTTTATTGGTTCCTTATAAATATGACTCATTCCATTCATTGTAAAAACACACACTATTTGAAAGATATCATTGCGAGGCATATTACTTTCTTCTCATTTTTCATTGAATTACTTTTAAACTGATCAAGAATTAAATTCTTTTGGCGTTCTACAATTTAAGTGAGGTTCATAAATTTTGTGATTACGGGTCAAGATATTGTTAGCAATTGTATTGGTTATTTAGTTTAATAATTTATTGGGTCGAGCCTTTCAAACGTTGATTTTGACTTTCTTGGATTGTTCTAATTTGTCGTGGGTTTCGTAGCAACTATTGCTACGTGGGTTTGCATAACATTCATTTACAATTATCTATATGATTGCACATGCAATGCATGCCGCATATTGAAATTACAAAATTTTAAGCCTATTGTGAGTCTTTCAACACTATAATAAGCAACTAAGTATCTAATTGGTGATTAAGAAATTAAATGATTCAATAAAGCAAACAAGATTAATCAAGTACACGAATTAATTAAACTGCTTGGTCGTTGAATTAAAATAAATAATAATATGGTTCATCTTTATCCCAATACAAAAGAGATTTAGGCATGTTTCTAAAGATAAAATAATATACGAATTGAAAAATCATCACTCCAAATTTATAAATATAAGAAGATGTGAAATCCATTTTTTTTTTGTTCTTGATCTTCAATCCCTATATTTGATTATTCAAGTTCTTGATGTTTCTTCATTTGGATTCTTTGTCAAATTTGTTCTCCTCTCCAACTTCTAAAGATTTTGTCATTCGCTTTTGAAAGATTTTATAATGTGAATTGATATGACAGGTGAGAGAAAGATGCTTGAATGTTTAGCCCTTGTCTTGTAGTTATAGGTGTTGGATTTAGGTCATGAAATTTGTCCAAATTAGGTTCCAAAAGAGTTTCGATCACAAAAAGAAAGCCCCATTTGTTAAATTTTGGCCCATATCTATGCATGATATATAAGCTTGCCCATGCATAGGCAAGTGAAATTGGCCTTCGAAGGCGAAAAAGGGCCCTTGCGCGTGCAAGGGTATGCCCAAGGGAATTTTTTTCTTTTCTAGAAATCATCATTTTTCACCGATTTTCATTCCTTTTTTCCAATTGCATTTCAATTCATTGAGTTTTACCTAAAAAATAATAAATACACAAGTTTAAAGGTATCATTCATCAAAAGTAATCGTAAATATTACTATTTAGAGTCATAGATTACTATATAAAACATGGATTCTAGATGGATCATTGGGAGAGCTACCGTATGATTTCACTTCTTCACATTGATCGCTTATTCTGGCCTATTCACTGGCATGGAGGCATGGGTAGTTCCTATTTTTTTTTGAAATATCATTGACTATTCCTCTCTCTTCACCCCCTATTTTGGTTTTCTAACGTACTTTGTCGACGAGATTTTACAAGATCAATACCGACAAATGAGTCAAGGATAGATTTGCTTGTCGTACAGGCATGATTCAGGATCATGTTGGTCATTACGTTAGAACTTTCTTGTCATATTATGGCATTACCTTATTATTGAGGTTGAGGTTCGGGCTATCTTGGATGGAATTTTATTTGTCGACTAGGATTGTCAGACATTTAGGTTGAGATCGATTTACCCATGACTATTCGCTACATCACTAAGGATGGAGGGCCATTAGTAATTCAGATCATTTGTAGACATATCAGACACAATCTCCCTATTGATTGCGTCTTTTAAACTTATCATGAGGGAAATCAAGTTCTGAATTCACTTGAATCTAAAGAGTGGGATCAGTGCCATTTTCAGAAGTATGGTCCCCTTGACCTTCCATGACGATTTCGAGATCTTGTGCATATAGATAGAATGGATTTCCTAGCACCAGAGAAAAATTATTTTTTATTTTATTTTATTTTTATTTTTTTGTGTTGGAGGTAGTACTTCTCCTTCTCTTATTACATCTTTCATATGTTGCATCTTATTAGTTTTGAAAGGTTAGGTTTATGTCACTTTCCTTTATTCTCGTGTTTTTTTGCTTTTATATATATGGTGGGGGAATCCAAACACCCAACTGCATTTTCTGGTGTCGCCTAAAATCTCAATATTGTTGTGTTGGTGTTTTGCTTAGAAAAAATGAAACAGTTCCAACATTAAAACCTTATTTGTTGTATATTAAAAATTGATAAAAAAAATTTTTGTGTTAAGTCAACAATTAATTTTAATTATAGATTTCAACCACACATTTTTATCAACTTATTTCAAAATCAACAAAAAGTCTAATTTTAATATACACAAAATAGAGACTAAATTTCACACAAGGTATAAACTATGAGTTCGTGTAATTATATTCTCCTAGCATACTAATAATAAAGAAATGTGAGATATGGTTAACAAGTTTGTCAAAAATCATGATAGTTTTAGCCATGAAATAGAGACATGGCCCCATATTGAAATCTTTTCCACAACTTGTATTGGAAGTTGTGGTAGAAAAAGACCCCGAACTCTTTGTATGCAATTTCCATCACCAGTCTTCAGACTTCCCCTCTTTTCATCTTATCCTTTTCTTCCCCTTTCATACTCTCAATTATAACTTGTTTACCTTTTCAATTTTTTTTAGTCTAAAATATTGTTCACGGACTATGTCTCGGGTCACTCTCATGTTAGAAGAGAAAGATAAAAACAACATTTTAACATGAGAAGTTGTGATTGTGAAGGATCTGTTCAATTGAATTTTTCTTTATTTATCGATGTTTAAAAACTTAGTTGGATATTCACTAGAAAAAAGTAAAAAATTAAGTAATATATGTTTAGTTTTGATATAAAAAAATGAAAATTCTATTTTCTTATTTTTTCTTCAATGTAACTTTTGACGTTAAAACAGACAAACCAATTAACTGATTAGTTCCATGAGATTTTTCAATTTTACGATTGCTTTAAAACTCGGCTGCATTGATCCAAGCCAAATTGTTAGTAAAAATAATTAACTAAACAGATAAATACACCAAAAAAAAAAAAAAACTAAAATTACAAACATGGATTAATTTTTCATCAATATAAAACAAACCCTAAACATTAAAATTTGTACTTGGCAGACGATATTCACAATTACATGATGTACCTCAAGGCTCAATTGCTTTTTAACCAAATTTTTTCTTTATGACGCCTTTTTTAAAAATATTATTTTTTTATAAATGATTTATATATTCTAAAATGTCACATGATAGTTTATCTTTACCACTCAATAAGTCCAATGCAAGGCACCCGTGAACCTTAGATTCCATTGCATAAAGGTTAAAAGGTCAAATTTAAGTTCCAAAGAAGGGTTTCAAGGATTATTAAAAATAGTCAAGAAGTTGATTCTCCATATTAAAAATAGTATTGAATGTTCAAGACATCTAGACATTTTTATGTGTCTCGACAGAAAATATACACAATTTCTTACATAGGAATCACCAGCTTTTATTCAGTACAAGAAAGAGTTGAGAATGTTTTTTTCAAAATTAATAAATAATATCGACAAGCATAGATGATGCTTTAAGATATTACAAACTAGAATTTCGAATTTGAAAACCATAGAATCAAAACTTTAAGAAACCGTAAACTTAACTTTCACAACAATAAAAAGTAAAGTAGAAGTTCAGAAAAAATTATTTTAAACGTAAATCATTCTATGTGTGACTTGTGAGTTCACAAGCATTAGAAATTAAAAAAAAATTAAATGTATTGAAAAACATAAATAGTTACAACATTTGAGAAGATTACGAAACACAAAGTTTAGATTCTACAAAAGGAAATGTATTAAATAATTTTATTTTGTGGGGAAATATTCAAGAAAAAAAAATTAAAAATTTAGTAATAGTAATTCGTACTTGGGCGGATCCCACTGGTAGAGTTGAGTAGTGGTGGTGGGTGAGTGTGGATAAAACGTGCTATCAATTGACCAATCAGAATTCGAAGAAATCCAAATAAATAAAAAATGAAATCAAAAATAAAAAACAGACCAATCAGAGCCATCGTTCTTCCCAAAGATCAAAAGGGCTTCATTTGAACACCACACGCCCCTAAAATCTATGAACCCCATAATTCTCTGTTCTTGATAATTTCGGAATTTAGGCTGTTAGGATTCAATTTTTGTTTAATTATAATTTTATTTCGATTTGCTGATTAGAATTGCTGGCTATGGCTGTTTCGAGCACGTTTGGAGGAGCTAAGATTGAGACTTTGCTGATCAGCAACACGACGTCGTCTTCAATGTCGATGTCCGCCTCGGCTACTCCGGCGACGATCGGACGGCTCTGCAAGACGGCTGTGGCTCGGCCCAAGCGATGTCATTTGATTAAGAATCAGAGGAGTAATTCCAGGATCATCAGCCGCGAGGTTGCTTCTGATGATTTTGTTCAGACCATCGGCGACAAAGTGGGTTCCACAAATGCTGCTTCGGCTTCCAGTCTCTCGGCTCTCGAACAGCTCAAAACCTCAGCTGCTGACAGTATGAATTTTTTCTTTTGAGCAACCTCTTTTTGTATAATCTGGATTAATACATTTGCTTTTGATGATTTGTGGATGCATTTTCATTTTAACCTTCTAAATTCGTTATTCATTCTCAATGTCTCTAATGTGAGATAATATCAACCTGTTAAAGAGTATAAAATTGCAATGAACCTATGAAGGACCTATGAAGGCATTGATGAATTAGAAGATGTTTGGTTGTGCTTAAAAAAAAAAACTGCTTTTAAGCAAGACCGGTCATGTTATTACCTTTTACTATAGAAATCATGATAAGCTGCCTTGCTTCTGTGAAACTTCAATATAAACAAGTTTGGATGTTTGGAATTTTCTTATATAATTAACAAGTTTGATCAATTGTTGGAATCTTAAAACAAATGTCCTTTTTTTCCCAGTCAATTTCCTTCTAAATGTTTTCATAATGCTATTATATTTACTACAATAAAATGCTATTTGTGATACTCAATGCTTGCACACTGGCATTCCTCTTTATAACTTGTTTGGTTGCGCTTAAAACCTACTATTTTTGGAAGTATGTCTCTACATAATTTCATAAAAAGTATGTTCAAAGCTACTCATAAACACAACTCAACGTGCTCTTAAATAAGGAAATGAAGTTCAAATATCATCTGTTGTTCGGTGCAGTACTTTCCGGCACTATGTAGCAAACATTCCCTTTGAGTTTTTCCCGTTGCTTATGTTTGATTTATGACTTTATTGATGCTATAACCTCTGTTATGTGGTGTTAATTCTTCTTCATTTTAACATTTTCCACAAGTATTCTATGCGTTTTTGATGTTCCTGAAGCTATTTGTTTGATGCGATTTAAGGATATACAAAAGAAAGGAGCAGTATTGTTGTGATTGGACTCAGTATTCATACTACACCAGTTGAAATGCGGGAGAAACTTGCTATTCCTGAAGCAGAGTGGCCAAGAGCTATTGGGGAACTATGTGGTCTGAATCATATTGAAGAAGCAGCTGTTCTTAGCACCTGTAACCGAATGGAAATCTACGTTGTAGCTCTTTCTCGCCATCGGGGCATTAAAGAAGTCACCGAATGGATGTCAAAGGTAATCTTTTTTAGAGTAATATTTTCTTTGTGTGTTTTATCGAGAATCTTGGAATTTTCTTATTGGATGATAAATGATATACCATTATCTCAATTTTAGAAACCTGTCACATAGTTCTCCATGCTCAACGTTAACACAACAGACGACAAGAACAACTAACTAAGCCTTCTTCCTAATAGATTTGGAGTAGGCTACGTTAATCATCTTTTATAACTCTTTCAATTCATTGCTAGATTTACTAGAAGATGAAGTTAATAGGTCGTGTTAGTTTTGGTGTACCTTCTCTCATCTGACTTGTTCAACCTATATCATGTCTCTCTTTTGCAACAGTCTCTAAAAGTTTATGCAAAACATGTCTTAACCACCTACGATGTTCTTCTCCCAATCAGGCACATCCCCTTGTTCACATATTCTCATTAACATGGAAAGTGATGAAATAATCAATTTTTCATAGCTTTCCTGTGTGTTAAATAAGATGTTTTTTCTTGCTTTTGGCTTCTTACATCTCCGTATATTCTATCTCCTTTCTTTTCTAGCAGCAGAACTAGATTTTGGAAGGGATGGGCATAAAGATTTTCCTGCTTGTCTACTTAACTTTGTTGCATATGTTTTACGAATGAACTGATTATCATCATATTCATTTTTACGAAGATAGAGTATGAATTTTTGTGTTGGTTTTTCTCATAATTAAATTTTTATGTTTTGCCAGACTAGTGGAATCCCTGTTTCAGAGATTTGTCAGCACAGGTTCTTGCTGTATGACAGAGATGCAACACAGCACCTTTTTGAAGTATCAGCTGGACTAGATTCCTTAGTATTGGGAGAAGGCCAAATTCTTGCTCAAGTGAAACAAGTTGTCAAAGTTGGACAAGGGGTTGTGGGATTTGGGAGGAACATAAGCGGCCTCTTTAAGCACGCAATCACTGTTGGAAAGAGGGTTAGAACTGAAACGAACATTGCAGCTGGGGCAGTTTCTGTAAGTTCAGCTGCAGTAGAATTGGCTTTGATGAAGCTTCCTGAATCCTCCCATGTCACTGCTAGGATGTTAGTGATTGGTGCGGGAAAGATGGGGAAGCTTGTGATCAAACACTTGGTGGCCAAAGGGTGCACAAAAATGGTGGTCATAAATAGAAGTGAAGAACGAGTTGCTGCCATTCGTGAGGAGATTAAGGATGTTGAAATAATTTACAAACCGCTGGAAGAAATGCTAAACTTTGCAGCTGAAGCAGATGTAGTTTTTACCAGCACTGCATCAGAAACCCCATTGTTTTTGAAAGAGCATGTGACAGACCTACCACCTGTTTGTGATACTGTTGGGGGATTGAGGCTTTTCGTTGATATATCTGTTCCAAGGAATGTGGGTTCATGTGTTAATGACCTTGAGACTGCACAAGTGTACAATGTCGATGATCTTAAGGAGGTCGTGGCCGCTAATAAAGAGGATCGACTCAGGAAGGCAATGGAAGCTCAGGCAATTATTGGGGAGGAATCAAAACAATTTGAAGCCTGGCGAGATTCGCTAGAGACTGTTCCGACTATCAAGAAACTGAGGGCATATGCTGAGAGAATAAGAACAGCAGAGCTCGAAAAATGCATGTCTAAAATGGGTGACGACATTCCGAAGAAGACGAGGAAGGCAGTCGATGATCTCAGTCGAGGGATTGTAAACAAGATCCTTCATGGTCCGATGCAGCATCTAAGATGTGATGGGAGTGATAGCCGTACATTGAACGAGACACTTGAGAATATGCATGCTCTTAACAGAATGTTCAGTCTGGAGACAGAGATTTCTGTGTTGGAACAGAAGATTCGGTCGAAGGTAGAACAAAATCAGAAGTAAGCTCCGTGTCATCATCTACTATAATTGTTCTTTCAGTGCTAAAACTGCACATTTTTCACTGGGATATATTAAGGGGACTAGAATTTCTTTTCAAAGAACTTTCTCGTTGATATTTTACTTGTTGGAAAATTCTGGAAATCTCTAATTGGTCTCCTCTCTGCCAGTATCAATCCATCTTTGTATAATGTAATTAAGGTATTAAGATGTGAGTTTTGTCTATGTATCGGATGGATTGTTTGCCGGTGTCTGTAACTTTTATCCATTCTAAATCGATTTACTGATTAATTTGAAAATAAATACTTTCTTGATTCTGTAAATGTATATTTATTTTCTTTCCCCATATTAATAGATGATACGCTTTATAATTGTTATATATTGGGCAAAGAATTTGTTGAATGAAATGCAGAAGAAAATGTGAGGTTTCCACAAGAAGTATATTATGCAGGAACATTTTCTGGCATGCAGGTTTTGCTTTCCTATTCCATTTTAAGATGGGAACTTCCTCGTGAACGAATTGTAATGATCCAGTATGGAAGAACAAGACGCAAAAAGAATAGATCTTTAAAACATGTATGCGAATTGTGTGGGATGATCTGTTTGAAAACTAATACTCAATGTTACTATGAAAAATTCAATTTGTGCAACTGCTGACGCATAAAAATGAGGTCCAATTAAATGGTCTAAAGATGGAAGCTCAGTTAGAAAATTCGAAGGATGGGCTCAAACGAGACCTGAAAAGTCCTAAGACAATACCGGGACAGAATCATTAGCGGGGTCCAATATCGCCCAAACTGATAAGTCGTCCAAGGTCTGGGCGAGCAGTATCTCCCAAACGTCCAGAATGCCCAAGATCCAAGCAAGCATATCGCATTTATTATTATTATTATTATTTAAAGCGACGGCTATTGAAACAGTTCATTTCACGACCTAGAGCTTCAATCAGGAACGGTTAAGGACGGTTTTAGGAAATCATCCATCATGGAAGAAGTGGGTGGTTACCGGACGATAAGCGTCAGTTATTGGCAAGTCATCCATCATGGAGAAAGTGAAAGAATAGATCTTTAAAACATGTATTGCAAATTGTATGGGATGATCTGTTGGAAAACTAATACTCAATGTTACTATGAAAAATTCAATTTGTACAACTGCTGACGCATAAAAATGAGGTCCAATTAAATGGTCTAAAGATGAAAGCCTAGTTAGAAAATTCGAAGGATGGACTCAAACGAGACCTGAAAAGTCCTAAGACAATACCGGGACAGAATCATTAGCGGGGTCCAATATCGCCCAAACTGATAAGTCGTCCAAGGTCTGGGCAAGAATTATCGCCCAAACGTCCAGAATGCCCAAGATCCAAGCAAGTATATCGCATTTATTATTATTATTTAAAGCGACGGTTATTGAAACAGTTCATTCTACGACCCAGAGCTTCAATCAGGAACGGTTAAGGACGGTTTTAGGAAATCATCCATCATGGAAGAAGTGGGTGGTTACAGGACGATAAGCGTCAGTTATTGACAAGTCATCCATCATGGAGAAAGTGGGTGGTTACTGGGCGATAAGCAGTTTTTCAACAGTTTCTCAAATAACATTACAAGAAAAAACCGTCAAACGAGTATAAAAGGGAAAAGAGAACGTAGAAGAAA
>CAIGRP010020070.1:0-16882 GCA_903798385.1 Fraxinus cuspidata
ATCTAGATCTTGTGCTCCGGATTGAACAACCCACATCTCTTACGGAAGAAAGTTCACATGATGACAAGAGGAACTTTGAGAAGTTGGATCGCTCAAATCCCTTGAGTCTAATGATCATTAAGCGCGGTATTCCGAAAGCTTTTAGAGGTTCTTTCAATTCTTTTAAATTTGCCCATAATAAATTTAAAACAACAATTCTGGTATCTACACTTTATTTCCACTGTTATTTTAAATTGGATATACATATGTTATTTCCACTGTTATTTTAAATTTTCCCATCATAAATTTAATATTGCTAACGTGATTTGTCCTTTTGGATATACATCTGGTCATTCACTCCACTGTTATTTTAAATTGATGAGGGGCCAATTTAAAAAAAAATTTAAAGATAATAACTACATATTCAATTAATATATAGTGAGTCATGGTTCCCAATTGAACGTGAATTTTTCCATCTCTCTACATCCCCATTAATAGAGAAAATTCATAAGGGATTACGTATCAATTGGAAGATCATAATTCGTTCAAGTAATCACATATGTAGATCAAGATATGCTTCCGCTTCTAATCTTCTCTTTGATTTCAACATGGATTATTTATATGCATGTGAAAGGATTTGATAGAAAAGTTAACCTTTTTCAATTCACACACTCTGTACTCACATTTCACACTTTTCATTATTCGTTTAATTTATGAACAAGCATCTTTTGATTATTATTTTTATTTAAATTAGGCCCCAACGTTTATTTATTTATTTACAAGTCAATTAAAATATACTTGTTTCTTCTAAATATGTTGGAATTGAGAAAATTTCTACAATTCTCAAAGTATGGAATGTAGTACTCTCCACCACTATTTAATTAACATGTGTATTATTGAGCCTTTATTTAATTGATGTTGACTGTATTGGTATTAATGTGATTCTCTAATTGTACCTTTCATAAAATTTGTGTTTACATCACATGAAATTCTCATTGAGAATTCAGAATTAATATTTGCAGCATAATCATTGTAGAATAGCAAGAACATCAAAGCATTGGCTGATCTACTTAATTTTCAGGGTTAACAAAGCGAAAAGGGCTGCGGGAGTACTCGAAAACTTTGAAGAGGGTGAGAAGTATGCTCAACATAGCCTTAGAAAGTTCCTCCATGAGGTCATGCCGAATATAAACAAGTTCGTCTCAGATCCAAAGTGAAGCACGCTGCGACCATACTACCTTATATATATATGAGCTATACTTATTATTATGATTTTATGTTGGAATATGTTAATTTTACCTTCCCGTGGAACCAGTACGAGATCATTATCAATAGCAGTGGGTATGCATCTGCTTGTTCCTTCTCTTATTGTTTTCTAGGTTAGATTATCCCTTGTGCTTACTGAAGCAGTAATTGTTGCAAAAAATTAAATTACAATGGAGTGAATGACAATTGTTACAACAATTTTAATATGTTTCAACTATTTAATTACTTTTTTCAATTGAATTGTTGTAACATTTTTCTTTATAATTTAGATAATTATTTTTTAGCTCGGTGATAGAATTGTAAGCATTCTCAATTCGTCTAAAGTAGTGATGAGATGCTAATCGACCACTTTTAATCGTTGTATTCTAAGAGACATAAACCATTAGTTCTCTTGCATCATAGTGGGGGCAAAACTGTTATAAGAAAATTGTGTCAATACCATTTCTACATCAACAATCAAATTTCCTCTATTTTATTATTACTCTATTTATTGTAACATTTCTTTCTATAATATTATAATTTCAACAGTATTCCTAATTTCTTTTTGTATTTTCCTAATAGTAATATCTTTCTCCTTTGAAGCAACATTTGCTAGACACTCCAGTTTTCTCCATCTTCAGCAATTGCACCATTTTTTCAGAATTTCAGAAAAGAAAAAAATATTAACTTCAAAGGAAAATGATGTTCTTTTTCGAATAACTTGTTATGGATGATACCCAGTGCTCCTTTTAGCCTTTGATCCTGCTTTACATTATCAGCTTTACGCCTTTTTCTGACGAGGTTTCAGATTACCTTCACATGGCAACCAAATAGTAAGTCAACCAGCCCACACTACACGTCACCATGCTACCTGATCGAAGTGGAACCATAGTCAAAGCGATACATCACTTCATCCGAGGTGCCTTAGAGGGCTGACCTTCCAAGGTTGAGATGACTTGTCACGTCTACTACATGAAGAAATCCGAGGCAATTAGCCTCCTGATTGATAGAAATCATATTATTGCATCACTTCTTACAAGAACATCTATTGTACAAATCTTTTTATGTCCAATTGACGTGACACTCTGCAGCAAGCACAAAATGATCAAATTATCAATCTATATTTTAGATATTAGACTGGCTTTAGAGTGGTTGTTCGTCAGAAGCATTAAATGTCCATCAATCTAAGATTAATGGAATGACACTTAGGAGAGGATCTTGGCAATCAGGATGAGGCCATGTGTCACCTCAACCAACAATTGTCATTCCGCATCTCTACCATAAAAGCTCACGTATTGTGTCATTTGAAAGTAATACAACTTTATATTCTCAAAGCTATTAGTTTTTCTAAATAAATCCACTTCATACCTCTTGGATCCGGCCTCTTTATACTTAGCGGCTCACATATTTAACATGTCCCACATTTAAACTCTTATACGTTGATTGATTTGACCATCGGAGTGAACGCGAACGTCTCCTCCATCGTCAGAGAAGACTACACGTGACTTATGATTTGTGCAAGTATGCTGGAACAAGGTTTACGTGAACGTCAAATGAGTTGGAATCTGTTAGCCACATCCCCATTACAGAAAATAAGGTCAACACCAGCAATATAACATTTATGCACATCGTTTTAGGGAAAACTCAAATTATCTGCTATGAAAATCTTACAAGGAAGTGATTTTCTTATTCGTTACCTTCCAGATATCTTGATCCAAGTGCTCCTATAGAGGCTCGAGATTTGTCCTCATGGTTCCTTGGAACAAAACTGGATCCTGAAGGGTGATATTTGTCTTTGTTTGAGCTCCATTTTTTGGGTTAGAATGTATTTAGAAATAATAGATTGATAAAGAATGTGTGGTTAAAAGATAAGAAAAAATTTTGGGTTTGTTTGTAATATTATTTGATTGAAGAATGTGTGGTTGAAAAGAAAAGAGAAAAAAATGTGTTTTGATAAAAAAATGGGATCAAACGAGTGATTAGAGATATCTACTCCATAAATCGCTGTGTCCTACCTGGAAGAGAGCTTGGATCAGGGTGGACTTTCCACTTCCAGTTCGTCCCACAACACCGATTTTTATTGTTCTAGGCTTGTAATTTTATTTTGTTTATATTTTTCCAAGGCTGTAGATATCAATTAAGAGTTGAGACAAACACAAAACGTCAACAGATTGGTAAGGGGAAGAAGGTGGGAATTGGATTCACATGAAATATATTCTTTTTTTTTTTTTTTAAATATTGGATTCATTTACACTCTTCCGACAGTTCCCATGGATGGTCCAAAAAATTCATTTAAAATTTATAAGGTCTACTTACTGCAGTCATGTGTGTGAACTTTGGAGGGAGGGAAAAAATTTATAAATCCGTAAGATCACAGGGATTGAACCCGACGTGAATCGAACACGCAACCTTCTGATCTGGAGTCAGACGCGCTACCATTGCGCCACGGATCCGTTCACTACGTTATTTCCTGTCGTATTTTTTTTATTGTATTAAAAGATAAATCATTTACTTCCCTCGTTTTCTCTCTTAAACCAAACAATATGGATACTGAGTCCAACTCATACGAGTCGACTCACTGCCCTAAGCCCACAGCCAAGAAATCTTGGCCTCCCTTTTAACTTCGTTGGTTTTATCCTTAAGAAACCTGTTCATTTCTCTCTGAGGTACATCTTTTGATAATGAAATTTCATATTCATAATTCAATTATATCCATTTCGACATTTCTTTACTATATTTATGTTTAATTCATTGGAAAGTAGAATCTACAGGCTGTTTATATAATCTATTCTAAACTTTGTGTCTTTCTTAAAAAATTGTGGGATTGTTATATTTTCAGCTTATGAACTCAACATTCGGCAGTTTTTGTTTGTCATTTTAAGATGCTTAATGGGTTCTTAATTTTCTGTTCTTTCTACTGTTCTGTGAGGTTTTGGTTAATTACTTTACTAGGTAGAAGTTGAATTCAAGTAGCCTTTTTTCCTTAATTTGCTGTTATTTCTTAATGTAATACTTGGGGGTTTTATTTGCTCAAGTTTTATGTACTCTTGTTCTTGTTGCACCTCAGTGCTGAAGTATCAATTCAGTGCTGTGCCGCTCAACTGCCTTTTTGCCTGTGTTTTTTTTTACAGGATATCGTAGTTAAAACGACGTTTGTAGTTGATAACTGGTAGCCGAGCAATGACCAATGCTTGTGTTACGAAATTCGGTGGCATCCATACAGCGGCATTTCCACTTCCCACGCGAAGGAAGTATGGAATTGTTATCGTAAGAACATTTTCAACGTGTGCTTCCCCTTTTGTGCATTCATCCGTACCCCTCAATTATCCCGTGTCGTCTTTGCTGTTGAATGGTCGACTCACAGCATCAGATGCTCCCCAACGCTCTGATGAATGGTTTGCTCTTCGCAAGGATAAACTGACGACGAGCACCTTCAGCACTGTGCTGGGATTTTGGAAAGGCAAACGTCGATATGAACTCTGGCATGAAAAAGTATTTGCTGAAGACGTAAAATTTGAAGCCTCTGCAAAGAGTGCCATGGAATGGGGAGTTATGAACGAAGAAACAGCTATAGAGAGGTACAAAAGCATCACATGTCGTGATGTGAGTTCGTTAGGATTTGTCGTTCACTCAGAGGAACGATTAGATTGGCTCGGCGCTTCTCCAGATGGGCTACTTGGAACCTCTCCTGGAGGTGGAATCCTTGAAGTGAAGTGTCCTTTCAACAAAGGGAAGCCCGAGATGGGGCTGCCATGGTCTGCTATGCCTTTCTATTACATGCCTCAAGTGCAGGGCCAGATGGAGATAATGAACAGAGACTGGGTAGATCTGTATTGTTGGACACCAAATGGAAGCACCATATTTCGCGTATGGAGGGAACGTAGTTACTGGGAATTAATACATGGGATTTTACGAGAGTTTTGGTGGGAAAACGTTGTTCCAGCCCGGGAAGCTCTTCTCTCAGGGAGGGAGGATGAAACGAAGTTGTTAATGCCGACTTCAACTCACAGACAAACAGGACTTGCCATAGTTAAAAGCATGAAATTAGCAAGTGGAGTTAAGTTGCTGTGCAGGGAGATTGCTGGACATGTAGAATTTTATCGTTAAAATAGGCTCGAATCGATGAATGGCCAACACATTTTCGGATCTGTTGATCAATTGGCTCTTGTTTCACGCATGCATTTGCGTCATTCTATATTAAATCTGGATCCTGATAAATTACGATTAGTCAAATGTTCAATCATTTTACATATATTGATTTGGTAATCCGCCAGGAAATGTTATGTTCATATATCTAAATGTACATATATAATGGACTAAGACGCTAATGTGCTGCAGAGAAAATGTTATGAAGATGGGGATATATTTATTGACAAAAGTACCAAATAACTTGAGCTTATTTGCAGCTACTAGAGCCAAACTTAAAGAAGCCAACTTGCTCGATATCAAACCAAGCACAAAGAACTACATCTAAAAGCATCTCAACGGCCAGAACTATATCTCACACACTCTTTTATTCAACAATATTTGTCTGGTACGACAAGTTAATAGCAGTAGACGAATATACGAATTAGGATGTACATCACCATATCATCAATTTACATCATAGAAGATTATTGAATCATAAAATGCACACAGAATGCAAAGAAACTACCATCTGCATTAGCAAATAAGAAGTCGTATAGTCCAGATCAATGCACGACAGATCCTGCAGCTCAGTTGGGAGCCTCCTCAGCAATCAGACCACAAGCACAGATTAAATCTCAGATTCTTTGAGCTGTTGGCTCCACTTGTACCAACCTTAACGAGTAATCTGCAGTTGGAAGATCAAGTGGCTGCCCTCCAGAATGATATTCGGCACACGTTCCACCTCCCGAGTTTCCGAGAATCAGCAATGATCATTTAGCTTTCAAGAGCACAATCAGCTGGGGGAAGAAACACCATGTATATACTTCACACGAGATTTTTTCCTACTTCATCCTTTTTTCCTTTCTTTTCTAGATTTTTTTTTGGAAGGTTTCTTCTTTTTATGCATTTTTCTTTCTTTTACAGTTTTTTCTCTCCTTCTGGCCACTCTTTCTGTGAACTCCTACATAATCTTGGGCTCAGTCAACACCAAAAGCAGTTCACCTGAAAGCTTAATCAACCAGGACAACTATCCCAGTAAGCAAGTGAACTCAATAGTGGGGGGCAAATATTCATTAAAATAAACCCAAGTAACCAATATAATCCCCTATCCATGAAGACAGAAGTTGGGCTTGTGTAGAGCTCCATCCCCGGGGCTATCAACCTCCTCGTCCAGCCCATCTTGATACTTATTCAACTGCTTAAAACAATCCGAGCAAAGCAATTCCAGACAGAATGTTTCTTCGTATTCCATGTCATTAATACACCTGCCGCACTGAGCACACCTCACTATACAGAGAGTGCATGCCCTGCAGGCTTTAGTAGCTTGATCTTTAACCTGACAACCTGCAGCTGGACAATCATAAACCAACCTCAGTTTCTCACATCTCGGGCATGTTTCAATATCAATTGCACGGTCATCATCAAGCGGAAGATAAAAGCTTCCTCGACCATAGAAATGTGGCCTGTGTTTATTTTCGAGCTTGTGGGTATCATAACCAAGTAGCAACTTCAACTCTTCAAAATGTTCATATGTCATGCCATATATCCCACCAATTCTCAGGTGCTTTATACCTGGGACAGCTCTATTAGAGTTGTATTCCTTCAAATTATTCAGGATACCTTCAATAGAAAGCCTTGTACAACCAGGAACAGACAGCTGCATTAAAAATAATAATATTTAAACTTCAAACCTTGAAGATTAGCAAATAAAAATCACAAAATTGAATCTTCACTTCAAAGTAGAGATACGTCATTACGGATTTTAGCTACTGCTAAAGAATAGTGAAGCCCCTACCAGGTTGCTTCAGGAGAATGACTAAATGTCCCACATCCAGAATACAACCAAGAGCTTTGAACATGGCAAGATCATCACCATAAAGTTATTATGGGTGTGTTTGAGCCACATTATTTTGGAAGAATGTATTCTGGAATAGTAGATTGATGGAGAATGTGTGTGGTTGAAAAAAAATGAGAAGTTATTGATGTGATGAGAAATATTATTTTATTGAAGAATGTGTGGTTGAAAATGAATAGAAAAATGAGAATGAAAATTTTAATGCGTACCAAACAGGGGCTATATCTATCATCCGTAAAATGAGAATTCAAATCCAATTATGAATTACATAATGAACATACGTGTAGATTTCAAGTTGCCGCTATCAATTTGAAGGTAGGCAGATTGGTTTCAAATGGAACACTGAAATTTGGCTGTTGACACTTTTTTTTTTTTTTTATATTTCTATACGACTATACCCTCCATAGCTTTACACTACGAGAGGCGAGCCTAATAAAATGGAATGATAAATCTTATTCCCTTAAGAAATGACCTATATTTTTGTGAAGTATTTACATCTACATTCTCATTTTCTCACTTTTTAAAAATACAACCTAGATTTTAATGAAGGCGACACAAGTCCAGGAGGGCCATGAGTTGAAAAGCAGGACATAATAACGAAAAATATACTTTTAAAATGACATGCTGTATAAATAATATTCTGGAAACGGACATCAGTGTCGGACACAATTTTATGCCCTAGTCCCATACATTCAAAAACTCATGTATCAACTATCAAGCATCTAACAAAGACTCAATAGAAAGGTCCACATGGCATGGTAACATAAAAAAAAAAACCTATCATTTTATCAGCATTCCTTACAATACACATGGCCACAATCTTAAGAAGCATACTCTAGCCTGACACATTCTCCTCCGAACACCTTTACATTCCAAATTAACAACCGCAGCAGTTAATAACATGGACAATAATGTCAAAGTGACGAATATGATTCTACTCTTGCGAATGATTAAATATTCACGTGCAAGCCAGATGTATCAAGTGAAACAACATTAACTTGACACGTTAGAAGAAGAAAGTGCTGATGTTAACACGAGTTCATAAATTCCCCTTGCATCTAATCATGTGCAACTGTAGCAATTCTATCAACCAACATTTATAAAAAAATTAAAGAGAAAACTATATGCAATTCTGTATACTGCTTTAAGTGATGAGTTTCCCTGTCTAAAGAATTTAACACATGTTATAACTTTCAATGTTAGTTTGCTGTCCACATTTAGTACTAGTAAATGAATGTTTCACCAAATGGTGACGACAATAGCATACCAGGCCCCATAACCAAAATACTCACTACTAGATAATATACACATGTTTTCAAGGACAAACATCTGTGCACTTACATATACAATCAAACGTGTAGACTAAATCACATATCCAGATCAAACAAACATGTTTCCTCCATAGGAAATTAAAAGAACAAATGATATCATTCTTTTATTCCTTAATTATGTCAGACAAAACACATCAATACAGATTTTCACCAAATCAAGGCTTCGGTATTATTAAGGCATTGAACACGTGTTGCCAACATAAAGGAACTCAACATGCATGCTCATTAACCAAGTTCCAACTTAAAACAAGGCCAAAATCCAACTAAAACAAATTACTAATTAGGATATAAATAAAAACAGCAGGTTGAGTTACTAACCTTAGTCAATCGCGGATTAGCTGCAAGTACACGCCTCAAACCATCATCAGTGATCCTCGGGCACTCCACCAAGCTCAGGCATTGCAGATTTCCTTGAGCCCTACTAGCCAATTGCATGAGCACATCATCCGTGACCCTCTCATTAAGTGGTCGATCAATGTGGATACTCATCCACAACAAGGGATCACCTCGAACTGTGGAACAGAAGGACCTGCATACCCTTTGAACAGATAGAAGGTCTTTCAATCCCAGATAACTAAGAGCAAAGGCCAAAGCTTCATGGGGTGCTCCTTCATCCTTGACACAATTCACTGCACCTTCAACTTCCCCTTCTAACTCAAGTTCAGAACTGTTACTAGCGACCTCATCACCGAGGCCAACAATGCCCCTCATATTGTCGGCCAGTAGAAACCCAAGCTCATATTGGTCTAAAGCACCCCCCATTGCTCTCCCCTCCCTATATAGATTTGCCACTGCGCCCTCAACTTCCCCTCCAAACTGAAGTTCAGAACTGCTACTAGCACCCTCATTGCCGTGGCCCACGATGTCCCTCATATTCTGGGCCGATAGAGACCGAAGCTCATATTGGGTTATAGAACCACCCATTCCTCTCTCCTCCCTATATAGATTAGCCGAATAGCCGACATTCGATTTCTCGTCAAATTGAATACCGCTAGTAAAAGAATGGACACTCTCATCTGGTTTCTCATAAACCTGAAGATCGTTAGGAAAATATTGGGTACCCACATTCAGTTTCTCATCAGACTGAGCATTGTTTGAAAGAGGTTGGAACTTCATAGCATTATTCCAAATCAAATTCCATCCAGCGAACAAACCATAATCTTCTTTATTGTTGTTCCTCATGTATCCTTGATAATCAAACTCCAAGTCCTCGAGCCATCCTGTGATCGCCGTGACGGTGGTTTCTATATCCATCTCAAATGGGTCAGACGGCAAAAGGTCAACAATGTCCTTGGCCGTCGACTCTGTTGAGCTGCTTAGATCAACTCTATCCTTGCCACGGTTAAAATTCCACTCCTCAGCTTCTCCTTGGCACGTACAGCATGCCCTTGAGTAACCTTCTTCATTCTTCTCAGGAATATCCTCCGCAAGATACCCATTCAAAATCCTCATGGGCGATACCAAATTATCTTCTGAAATATGTGCCGGAAATATTGGTCGTTGTGAATAGTTCAACGCCATCTCAATATCTCTAGAGAAAACCTTTGATTTCAGATCATTCTCTTTTCGTTATAAACCCGAAGAAATAAAATGGAAAAAGAAGAAACAGGCTCTAACTAAAAACGATTTTTTCCCTTCAGTTCCTTAGACTTCATCAGTGGGTTATGTTGTTAACATAGAAGTTCGAAACAAGAAAACCCTCGATTTTCAATGTCAAACTTAAAAAAGCACCAAAAATTTCACAGAGATTTTCTCGTAAGATCCCTGGTTATATTTTTGTCCCAGCTAGGGTATCAAATCAATGAATGATATGGAACTATTCTTATGTACAAATAGAATAAAAGAATTTCTAGGGTAATAAACAAAAAAGAGAGATACGTAAAAAGGTTACCTAACCTAGGGTTTGAAAGATAACAGAATTTTCCAAGCACATAGCAGAAAAGGCTTATACCTATTGAAAAATTATATCTTTTCACAAAAAATAAACGGTAAAAAAAAAGAGAAACGACCTAGATTTCTCTGCAAACACCAAACCCAGAAATCTTTGCCGGTGAACAAAACACAACTAATCCCAGATGAGAAAATTAAGCGTTCAAAATGGGCATCTAAATTGAAAACTGGAAATGATGAAAATTCAGCCGATCAAGTTCAAAGCAACGATGAAAGGAAAAACAGAGGGGGAAATAGATTTCTTTTCAGAGGGGAAAAGAGAAAATAGGGGAGGGAAATGGAGAAGGGAAAATTCGTCCAATTTAGAGTGTAATTGTGGAGAGGGGAAGGGAAACTGACACGTGTGAGGAGGGAAAATGAATTTCCCCTTCCTTCGCGGTGAAAAGCTGTGGTGAAAAAGGGTAAGTAATAAGGAGAGGAAAACCTCTACTCTAGAATTACCTTCTTTCTAGCATTTGGGGTAAAATTAGAGGTGACTCGTGTTTTGCGTGTTATTTGATAGAATTAAATAGTACAATCCTTCTAAAAATAATAATAATTCGAATTCGATCCCATTATCATTTGCCATCGACGCGTGATCAACTCTTCGTTGAAATGACTAGTCTTACGTGAAGCGTAACATTGATAATTGTTTCGGTTAAGAAGAAAAAATTCCACAAATACATCTTTTTTTCTTGTTAAGAAAGATTCCATGGGTAATGGGTACTTTGTAGGACATTGACCTAACTCTTGTACGGACACGCAAGAAGATGTGCTTTCAAATGTCTACAGAAGTAGTTTTTATTTGCCGTAATGAATTCTTTGTCGTAATATCCACTTGGTATATGGGACAAAAGAGCTCTAGTATCAAATTTAATTGGGCTTTTGCCACCATTATTACCACCGTCATGCTCAAGGGAAAAATGCAGTCTTTGTACAATTTTATGAAGCTAGATTTTAAGTGATTTGACTTCTTTTTGTAGCATAACTAACTTGCAAATCAAAGACAAAAGTAGTGTCTTTTAACTTGGCTTGTGTATAGAAATTTGAATAAGATATGTTTTTATAAGAGATGAGCAACCATTTTATATAGATTTAGACATGGTATTGTTGGGATTGAGCCCTTTTTTGGGTAATGCAGAAACCTTTTCGACGCATCATCAACAAAAAGAAGCAAAGGAAGGATTGCATTGGGAAGGTGAAAACACGAGTTTACATCGGGTAGATAATAAATTTTTAGACTTGAAACTAAACCAAGTATTATAAGAATCAGCTCCCAAATTGAGTTGTGCATATGCATAAGATGAACCCCAAATATTGTCAAATGAACTTGTGAAGATGTGAACTCCACTTACATGCAATGGTTGAAAAAATTCGCAACTGGCTCGCAAGTCAATTGTACTTGCGTAAAGTGGTGACCATTGACACGATCAAAGAATTGAGTCTTGATAGAGTCCAGACATGAAGAAGGGGAAGGATAAATAGTTACTTGAGGGAGTCGAATGCTACGATACTTCATTAAATGTGAATAAAATTATAAAGAGCTAGACCCGTGGTGAATAATAGATTTATAAAGAATTATAGTATCCCTATTAAATTAAATTTTTTAATGGAATTATAATTTTCAACTTGTTGAACCATTATAATAAAACATGGAGAACGACCCTATTACTTTTTATAATTTGACGATCTACTTACTGCATAAACAGTTGGCTGGGAGACTAGGGATACAATGTTTCCATGGGATAGAAAGATTTGGTAAAAGCAACAAAAAAATTTCTTCTTATTTTTTCCAAATCTTGCCCCATAAACAACCAAAAAGTCTTCTAATTTTTGTTTGGTGCCTAGACTTGAGAAATTTGGTTGAGTAAGAAAAAGTGGGTAAACTTTAGTAAGTTTTAACTGAGTTACTGAATTTCTATTTAGCCTGTAGATTAAAACCAAAAATTTCATATATTTTTTTTTTATAAAAATTGATAAAATGTATATTTCAATATAGGGATGCACAATATATATATATACACGTTGGTTTGAAATTGTTGGTGTTGGGTTTGTAAACCAAATTCATTTTGGGTTTGCCTAGTTTAGTGTATTGGGCTTTGAAGACATATAAATAGGGTCCATGGAGTAAAAAAGGATTGACGACGCTAGCCTCGCACTAGCTGGATGCTCGAGCGGCGAGAAGAGATTTTCAACATCGAGCTGCCACCTGCCTACCACTCGCCGACACTTGAGTACCGCACCATTCCGGGTTTTCCTTATTTTGTTTATTACACGCATTTTTTTTCCTTGTTTCTATTTTTAGGGCTATCATTAGGATTTGACATGTACCCCTATATATAATTAGCTTCTACTTTCTTCATAGTTAAAACATGGTTAGAATTGTATAGAAACACAATATTTTTGTAATTTCTCTTCTATTATTAGAGAATAAAATCTCAAATTACTCAGCCAAATTAAATTATTGTTTCTTGTGTTCTCGTTGTTTGTGATCAATACTTCATTTCGTATCATATACCTCGTCTCGTCCCCAACAAATGGCAATAGAGCATACATAATCCTTGTTCGGTTTCTAATAAGTGGTATCAGAGTTTTGGTTTGATTTGTTCGAGATTTCTTGTTTTTTATGGCAATTATGAAGTATAGCATTCCGTTTTTGGATCACAGTACTAGATTCTCGTTGTGGTAAGTGAAAATGCCAACAGTACTCACTCAAATGAATTTAAATGTTGGGTTGTTGGGAGTTGACAAGATGCCACAACTTAGACTGTAGAGGAATAACAACGAAAGGATCGGAAGACACTTTCACAAATTTATCTTCATCTTACGTATAATATTTTTGAGGACATTTTGAAGGAGAAAACTATAGCTGCGTTATAGTCGAAGTTGGACCAATTGTACATGACTAAAAGTTTAACAAGTAAATTTCACTTGAAGTAAATGTTGTATTCGCATCACATGATGAAGGCGTATCATTGGACGATCATCGGTCGGTTTAAAGAAATTATTTCTAATTTGGAGACTCTAGATGTAAAGTTTGATGAAGAAAATGTGACCTTAATTCTTTAGTGTTCATAGACCACTTTGTTTACATCGTTTAGAGACACAATTTTGTACAGTTGTGATACTTTCACTACTAAAGATGCGTACGATGAGTTGTTTTTAAAGGAGAAGATAAAGTATGTGGTTAGATCTGAGTCTAGAGATAGAGAATATCTTGTTGTTCATGGTGGTCAAGAAAGGGGTTGGTCGAAATCTAATTTCAATAATCAAGTTTGTTTTTATTGCAAGGAGAAATGACATATCAAAAGAGATTGCAACAAGTTGCAGAATAAAGATAAGTTAGCTGCAAATCAGAAGCGAAGTCATAAATCAGATACTTCAGTTGAAGCCAATGTCACAGAGAACTATTTAAGTGATTGAGACGTGTTGGCTATTTCTGACAGAGATTCCAAGCGACTATAATTGGATTCTTGATTCAGCTTGTGCTTTTCGTATATGTCCCAATCAAAATTTGTTTTCAACATATGAAACAATTTTGAAATGTGCCATGGTCATGGGAAACAATACATTTTGTCGGGTAGCTGGTATTAGTAGAGTCAAACTTAAACTGTTGGATGTGACATTTAAAACACTTGATCCCGTTCAATATGTTATAGAATATAAGAAAATATCATCTCATGGCTATTATTGATTCAAAAGGGTATGAGTTCATTGGTGGAGGTAGAGCTTTAAAAGTTTGCAAATGTGTCCAGGTTGTATTGGAGGGGCAGAAAGAAGTCACAACTATACATCTTGTAAGGTTGTGCAAAATCTGTGAAGAGCAATTAGCAAAGTTTTAGTACCGCAGTGGATATTCAGTTTGGTACAGTACCATTGGGATTCAGTTTGGGTCCATGTTATAGAAAACAATTCAATTGAGTTTAGAAGATATGGTTAATGTCGTTTTGCCATCATTACCTACGGTGCCTCGTATTCATTCACTTGGTATACACTCATTAGAGAAAGGTGTGAGGACGTTGATTTTATTACGCATGCTTTAAGTGTATTTGAAGGTGTTCAGTCTAGTAAGGGGCCTTCTATAAAAGCATTTAGTGTTGATTCTGTGTCAGGGTGTGTTTTGGCCCTTTATGATTAATTTTAAATCATTTGTGATTTTTGGGAATCCAAGATAATTCTGCGGAGCAATATTTGTTTTCATTTATTTTGGTTGGATATTGTGGAAGGGGTGGAGAATTTTTTGTTCATTGGAGAATTTAGTTTGGTCCTTATTAAAGAGTTCATTTCACTCATTGCAGTCAAGTTTTTGTTCCCAGGCACAGAGATTTTGGAGCTTCATTCTTTGCAATGGAAATTGTGTTTAAGGTAGAAATTGTTGAGTTGTGACCCAATTTATCTAGAGTTTGCCTAGTTTGGCGTATTGGGTCTTGAAGACGTCTAAATATGGTCCATAGAGGAAAAATGAATTAACGGCGCTAGCTCACCTCTAGATGGACGCTCGAGCGGTGAGACGAAATTTTCAATAGTGAGTTGAGGCCCGCCTAACGCTTGCTTAGTGCTCCACCATTTCGGTTTTCCTTGTTTTGTTTATTCCACTCCTTCTTTGACCCGGATTCCATCTTTAGAGCTATTATTAGAGGTTGATATATACCGCGATATATAGTTGGATCCTTTACGTAGTTTGAATAGGGTTTTACCTTATTATTATGTAAGTTAGAATTGTATAAGAACACATTATTGTTGTAATTATCTCTCTATTATTAGTTAAAAAAAATCTCTAATTCCTCTGCCAAATTAAATTCTTGTTTCTTATGCTTGTTGTTTGCTATCAATACTTTATATTGTGTCATATACCTCGTCCCATCCCTAACAAGTGTTTCGGGTCTATATGGACCCGTAAAATTTCCCCTCAAACTGAACTAAATTGTTTCAAAAAGATTTTATTTAGGTTTCGATTTTCTAAAACCACACAAAATTGAACCTAATCATTTTATTTTTATTTTTATTTCCTGTAAATGTTTTCTTTAGAAACATTGATATCAATAGCTTAGCCGATAAGCTTCTTATTTATTTAACACTTTACATAAAATATTGCATTAAAGAGGCTAGAAGGCCGTAGAGCTTTCATTTAAGGAACCATAGCAATTATTAATCTTGGTTTGGAAGATGGTCTGTACCTGGGGAGTTTGGATTCCCTTTTTGAGGACTATTTGCTCTTCCACAATCTTAAAAATGAAGAAGGTTAAGCTTCCAATTTTCTTGTTGGTTTTGTCATATAATACTATCTGCTTTATAATTTTCCCTCATCGTATTTCGAGATTGGCAGTGTTTGAAATTTGAATTAGTGGAATATATATCCAGTTGAAAACAATAATCAGCCCAAAGCTATTTGGTACGTAATGCAGTTATGGTTGCCAGCATAGAATTCATATACCATTGAGGTTGCATGAACCACCAAAACTAAAAAAAACGTTCTTCGTAGTAAACCGTGAATTAAACTGTAAATAACGATTTGGTTTGGAAAAATTTCAAACTGCGCGAAATAGCTTGAGTTAAAAATATGGCACAGCTCGTTTAAATCGAACCCCGTTCATCACTGTTAAAAAATTGTGGATTTCATTAAATGTGTGATTTTTATCAATTATTGACACTGTTTTGAATTTTTTAGTAGATTTCAGAACTCTTTTATTTTGTCACACATTGTCCCCAAACTTGACATAAATAACTTAGTTGACAATAATAAATCTACCACACAATCACTACGTGGCACTCTAAAATAAAAGGGTAAGATGAGAGTTATAGCAATGACGGAAGATTAAAAGATTAACACGTGTATTTTGTACTTTAGCACTTATATGATGTAGCATAACGATAATTTGACATGTAATCTAGCAATTATAATAAAAGATCAATTATGATATGATTACCAATTAAACAATTTTGCAACTTGATATTAAAGTAGAGTCTAGTGGCCAAATTTGTAACTAAATTTGATTTTCCCAAATAAAACATATTAAGGCTCTATTTTGACGGGAATTAAAATTATAATTTTAGTAAATTTTGATAAAATTTGATGAAACATGTGATTGGAAAATTATAGACTCATAATATGTGTGGTTAAAATTAGTTTTTGACTTTGACTTAAAATTACAATCTAAATTTTAATTTATATGAGCTAAATTTTAGTGATTCAATTGGAAATTTGCTAAAATTTCAAGGACCACATATGAAATTTATCCAAGAAAAATTTCCCAAAGCTAACTAGGTCCGTTTGATTGCGAAGGTGGAAAATGGGTGGAAAGAAAATGAATTCCAGGGAATTGAATTGCCTAGAAATTGTTTTACTGGGAATTGTAATTAATTGTGTTTGATTGGTATAATTTTCCACCTGGAAAATGTTGAAAGTTTGGTGTCC
>CAIGRP010020107.1:0-18204 GCA_903798385.1 Fraxinus cuspidata
TAGCTCCATTGTGATTAAATTTTCATTCATTTTTTGCTCTTCTTCAATTGTTGAACTCTCATCTAGTGGAATGGATGGTCCGCAATCTAAATCCACAGGCAATGAGAAGTCGGTCCCGACGACCCCTTCAAATGGATTGTACCCCCTATTTTGAAATTCTTCTCAGTACATCCAATCTCCCAAAAGCATCTTGCTGTCATCCAACTTGACCAATTTTTCGAAATACTTTGCAATTACATTTTCTTCTAATAGAGGAAGACCATCCCTTACAAGTTTGATGTCCTCATCCCAATTATAAGGTATAAAATCTCCAACGAGCATGTACCATTCATCATTTTTGTCAATTGCTTAAACCATAGGTACATAGAATAGAGATTGGAGAAGAAGGATTTTGATTCTAGACTTTTTCCTTGATCTAATTGGTTGTATTTTGCAAAGGGGAGAAAAATGGTAAAGTGTAGGTCTGAGGAAAAAAAATTTAAAAAAAAAATTTGTGGGGTCGCTTAACCTTGCATGACACCATGTGCATCCATTAGTGAAAACATAGAACATAGAGGCAAATTTTGAAAATTTTTCCTGGTAGAGCGAGACTTGTCCCTTCAACAAAGTGAGGGGCCAGATTATGCACAAAGTTGAGAATTTGGTAATGTTAAAATTTGAGTGTGACCCGAATTCTTGATTGAAGATGATTGAAAATTTCAATTACAGTGAACATTGAGAAGAATTCTATTTAGAATGCTATCGTAGAATCATATTCAAGTTTTACTTGACAAATTCTAGTTGAAATTATATTTGGAAGTCTTATTGGGAATTGAAATTTGTGTTGGACTTGAATATGTTGAAATTATGGAACTTAAGGTATTTTCGCGCATTTTTACTAGACTGAGGCTAGCTGGGTGCTCGAGCGCCAAAAGCAGAGAAGTGATTCCCGCCTTGCACTAGCCCACTGCTCGAGCTCCAAGGCACCACTAGCCTAGCGCTAGCCTCCCGATTGAGCGGCGGTGTTTTGGGCTAGGCCTGTTTTTTGCTTATTGACGAGTTTTCTTACATTTTACTTCAATTACAACTCTACCATTAGGGTTTGAATGTACCCTATTTATTCTATACATATAGTTGGTTCTTCATTATGATTTAAATTAAGTTTGAAATATTATAAACACAAATCTTTGTTTTCTTTCTCCATATCATAATAAATCTCAATTTTCTGCAAATTATTTTGTTCTTGTGATCAGTTACTTTACATTGTGGTTATAATCTCTAATTTTTTTTCCAACAATTTGGTATTTGATTAATCCGGTGTCATCTTCCTTTCACAACAAACTGGTATTAGAGCCTTTGGTTTTAAAATTCTTGGGAAGATCGGGGTTTTGATCAATTTAATAGCTCAACTTGATCGTTTGTGATGGCAACAATGAAATATGATATTCCGCTATTGGAATGCAATACAAAATTCTCTTTGTAGCAGGTAAAGATGCGAACAATATTCACTCAAATGAATTTGGACAACACGTTGTTGGGATTTGACAAGATGTCTACAACTTAGACTCCAGGGGAGAAACAATAAAGGGATCGAAAGGTCATATCTCAAATACATTTTCATCTTTGAAATAATATTATTCAGGACTTTTTGAAGGAGAAGTCATCTTCTACATTACAATTAAAATTTAAGTAATTATGACGAATAATCTTACTAGCAAATGCATCTGAAGCAACGTTTATATTCTCATCGTATGATAGAAGTTATATCTCTTGAGGATCACCTAGCTGCTTTTAAGGAAATCATCGCTGATTTGGAGACTTTGAAGGTCAAATATGACGAAGAAGATTTGTGATTGATTTTATTGTGTTCATTGCACGCTTCATACATATATTTTAGATACACGATTTTCATAGTCATGATACTCTTACCATTGAAGAAATTTATGATGCTCTATATTCAAATGAGAAGATGAAACATCTTGTTGCAATTAAGGTTCATGGGGATGACCTCATTATTGATGGTGTTCGTGCAAGGGACAAGTCAAAACCTGACTTTAAATTTTATAATTATCGCAAGAAATAGCGGTATTTGATAAATGATTGTTATAAGTTGCAGAATAAAAAAAAAACTAACTGTAAATCAACAATCGAAAACTTCAGGGGAATCAAGTATTGTAGAAAAATGTAAGAGTGATGGAGAGCTTTTACTTATGTCTTACTACAACTCCAAACCTAACAATGCTTATATTTTTTATACGGCTTACACTTTTCATGTGTCTCATAATCGGGATTTATTTTCAACATATGAAGAAGTTTCAAAAGATATTATGATGACCGATAATAATATATCATGTCAGATAGCTGGAATTGGTCGGGTCAGAATAAAGATATTTGATGGGACGGTTAAAACACTTGATGCAATGAGACACGTTACAAATCTTAAAAGAAATCTTATATCCTTATGTATTCTTGATTCAAATGGGTACATGTATATTGTTGAAAGTGGTGTCCTGAAGGTTAGTAAAGGAGCTCATGTTTTGTTAAAGGGACATAGAAAATCTCATTTATATATCTTGCAGTGTTACACAAATTTTCTGAGTATTCAACATATTTTAAGAATTCAGGTGGATTTGGAGTTGGATTTTGTACTGTTAGAGTCTAGTTTGGGGTCTTATTTGAAAAATACATCTCAGTAGAATTTAGATGTTATGAGTAAATCCACCTTGCCACCATCATCGACGGTGTCATTGTATTCAGTTGCTAGTAATAGACCCATTTTTTGCCATTAGACTCCACATATGTACAATTCTGCTTATTTAGTTGATAGTTTGAATGTGGTTGAAGGTGTTGATTCTAGTCCATATCTTCTTTTGATACATTTAGTTGTGATTCTATTATAGGGCGTGTTTCGGCCTTATTTGGCGGTCATTAGATTACTTTTGCCTCTAGTTGGGGTAGCAGAGGTGGAGAATATTTCCAATTTGAATTTTTTTATTGAGAAGTTCTTTTGTACTTTTCATTGAATAATTCAAATTTATTCCTTGTAGTGAAATTTGTCTCTAGTAGAGAATTTTTGAAGTTTACTCATTGCAGTGGAATTCGTGTCAAAGTAGAGTTTGTAGGAATTTGGGTGTAACTCGAATTCTATATTGAAGATAATTGAAAATTCTAATTAAGGTGTACATTAAGAAGAATTTTATTTGGAATGCTATGGTGAATCATATTCAAGTTTACTCGACAAATTCTAGTTGAAATTCTATTTAGAAGTTCTATTGGCGAGTTAAAATTTATGTTGAATTAGAAGAGGTTGAAATTATGGAACGTATGATTTTTTCGCTACATTTTCGCTAACTTAGGGCTAGCTCGGGGCTAGAGCGCCAAAAGCAGAGAAGTTGTCGCCCACCTTGTGCTAGACTACCTAGCCGCTTGCTCGAGCCGTGGTGTTTCCAATCCAGGTCCTTTTTCGTGTTTTGATGTATTTTCTTGCATTCTATTTCAACTACAATTCTACTATACAACTCTACTATTAGGGTTTGGACATCTCCTATTTATTTCCTATTTATTGGCTCTTCATTATGATTAAGATTAAGTTAGAAACATCATAAATCCAAATTTTTGTATTCTTTCTCCACATTATAATAAAATTTCCTTTCTCTGTAAATTATTTTGTTCTTGTGATCAATTATTTTTTATTGTAGCTATAATCTCTTATTTTTTTTGCCCAACACGTTGGTGTTTGATTAATCCAATATCTTCGTTTCACAGTAGGTAACTTAAATTTTTGGCATGAAACATAGGGCTATCGTTCACTCTTGTAGGCCAACGTTTTACTTCATAGAAACACCATCTTATTACAAATTACTACGGTGCATTTTGTTTGCCGTTTTGATGTCATTTTCAGTTTTTTAAAACACTTAAAATGCGTTTGGTATGTTATTTTCAAAAATATGTTTTCCAAAATAAGGAAAATTTAATAACATAAAACTCAAAATGACTTTTTGACGGTTTGAATAGAGTGTTTTCATTGAAAACACTCGAAAAACTCAAAACAAGGAAAATGATCCTAAAAATTTCTCAAATTAAAATAATTAATAAAATCACAGAAAACCTACCCAAATACAAATATTCACACACACACACACAACATTAGAAAGTCAAAATACTCAACCCGGCTAATAGCACCAGAAATATGGATTCTCCACTAGGGTTCTTTGGCTTGCTTGGGACGAGAAAGAGAGATTTATTTATATTTTTCAATTTAAATTATATTAAAAATAAAATAAATAATTAGTAAATGGGAATAAGGAATGCACTCTTACCCCCATTCTTGTCCTGCCTCTTGAAAATCCCTTATGAGAATGGGTAGGACCAGGCAAAAATCAATTCGAACCGATCAAATCGATCAATCCAACCCAAACCAACCGGTTTGGTTTGATTTTTTTAGTTCAATGGGTTGAGTTCGGGTTAAGAAATCAAATTTTAGGTCGTATTGGGTTGGGTTTCAGATTATCTATTGAAACGCAACCCAATCCAACCCAACAAACTAAAAAATATTAAAAGAAAAATTAGTACTAAAAACTTAAAACCTAATAATCAAAATTCTCACCCGCCTCACGTCTCTCCTGCCTTTCATTGATGTTCGTGCTTCGATTTCTTGACTTGATTTTTGACTTTGGCCTTTCAAATCGACTTGAAATGGTACTATTGATCCAACTTTAATCGACTTAAAGCCTTTCAAATCACCATTTTTAATGTAATTGAAATTTGTTCAAATTGGAATGATATCAAACTTTAAAAAAATTGTTCAAATTCAACAAAAAATGTCCCAACTATTGTGCCAATAAAAAAATGTTCAACTTGAATTGAATTTAAGTCAAAACCAATCAATGCGAGTTTGATCGATTTGTATTGGGTTGAGTTTCAATCATGAATAAATTGGTTTATGCTTGAATTATTGTTAAATCGAACATGTTAAGTTGAGTTTGAGTTAAATACAAAACCAATCCAAATCAACCCACGCCCAACCTAAGAATGGGACGCCACCCCGCCCCACACCTTGTTCCTCCATGTTCCATACCTTTATAAAATTATCTCCAATCATATTTGGTGTACGATCTTTCTTACAACATTGTTGACAACATGCCAAATCACTTGCTATCATTGGATTATTAAAAACACAATTTATATTTCCACCAAACATTTTTTTGAAACATAGAACATTGTCAACAATGTTGTCAAAAATCATTGGACAAATGATATTATCCAATATCTCTTAGTAGAACACATCAACTCGAATTTTCTTGATTTTCAAGTAAGGAAGAAGAATGGGTAAATCAAGATTCATTAAGGACATTCGAGACTGAATACTTGTCATCTGATCTTCTCTACTCATATAATCTGGATAATACATTCTTACAAAAATAAAAAATAAAGAAAAAAATTGTATATAAAACCATTTGCTTGCGAAAGTTTAACTAACAAATAACAGTTGAAGAAAAACAAATCTTTCTTATATTTTTCAATAATAACTTATAAAGTGTGAAAAACATTTATTCATTTCAAGTAAGAGTTCATGAAAAATAATTTTGAGAAGGGCACTTAATTAATATTTAGAACCATTAAATTGTTAATATACAAGATACTTTATAAGTTATCTCAAATTCAAAAGTAAACAAAACAAAGTTTGCAATGACCCAAAAGTCATAATTTTGTGCCTCATGGAACACGTCGTACAAAAAAAAAAAAAGTGTTGAAAGTAGAATCAAATTTTGCAATGACCGAATGTAGGACACTCTAAAATAGTATTCTGATATATTTGTAGTAGAGAAATAATTAAAGAAGAAATATATTTCCATTCATAGTGTTTTATAGCTGACACGACCCATCCCAAATAACATTAATGGACCCACAATGTGACGTGCGGTGAAGAGAATGCCAGCTAGAAGTGATCCTCCTATTCGAATCACTGCTACTAAATCACTGTCTAAACCATGAAACAGGAGAGTACAACTAAATTAATTATAATTGCTTCCAAGGTAGGAATTCAGTGTCATTGTACACCAAACCATACACTAAATTTTAATTCACATATACAAGAAAAGCTAATAAATCTAAATAAACTATCAAATAAAGAGTATGGGAAGAGAGAAGTAAAGTTAAATAAATCACTATCCTTGCAGCTTTCAAGCAGGTATACATCTCGTCGAGATGATTCTGCGGTACTTTTTCGAACTATAACTCAGTAGCGGGAGATTCCCGAGCAGCATCCCCTGCTGTATACATAAGAATCAAAATTTGCAATACCAGAAAATGATAATTTTTTAGTGTGAAGTGTCAAATTTTGTGCCTCGAGGAACAGAATCTGTTAAAAGGACAGGTTTGAAGGCAAGCCTCGTTACCGTCGTTAGCAATAGCAAGTTCACATACAAGTGCAAGATGATCACTGCCCCATTTCTGCAATACAGAAATAAATCCTTATTGGTTGCGACAAAATATCTAAACTGGAAATCTGTCCTTTCAAGATCGAGAAGTAACTAATTACAAAAACCGGATTTATTTATTGAAAAGTCAAAAATCACGAATGAAAGAGTTTATTTTATAAGCTGTAAGGTTAGAGTGGCAGCTCCTTGCAGAATTGGAATTGTTTGACAGCATTCATGTGTCATTCTTCAAAGAAAATGTTGAAACTAAAATCAAATAAGTACCAAGTTGCTAAGGACAAAATGACCTTTTTCGTAACAATGTGCTAGTTAAAACACGGCCTCTTATAAGATATGGAAAAGTAGCGCTAATACAACATATATGCATAAAAATGATCAAAATAGAGGCATCTTAACATTAAACGCAGGTATTAATTGTTATCTCAGATGAACTGGACATTATATCTCAAGCATCAAAAGTTGTCAAAATTTATGTTGCTCGGACTTGGTGCAGGTACACATAAGCCCTATGGCGGACATGAGAATAATTAAATTCTGGTTTTCAAAATTTAGTCTAAAAGGGGCTTGGATGAAGAATGCGGCTATATGGACAGGAAATTCGTTAAATCAGTAAGTGAATATTAGGATGCAATAAAGACGCCCTACACAAATTGGACAAAAGGGAATTTGTAGAAGCGACGATGGCGCATATTGTTACTTGGTGTTGGTAAATTTTAGCTTCGTTCTTGGGACTTATTTCATAAGCAATATCTTGAGAAGTATAATCAGGATATTTTCTAATGAACTCTTTCCAAACAGGAATTGAAACAGAACTGTAAATATTCGAGTGGCTGCCAGAACAAATTTTACAGTTTGGCTGGGAAATGAGTAGTTCATAAAGCTTGGGATTGTATTTATCTTTGGAAATTCATTAAAAAAAGAAGGATAAAATTTATAATTTTCTGCAAAGTACAGCTTGATTGCCACTGTAAAATAAATGAAGGTACCTTACTAGGAAGCCCTCCTGTTTCTCTTAATGCATTCATTGGTAGGGTTTCAAGAACTCTTATAGGAACAAGCTCTGGAGTATGCCTGTATCAACACTAAAATTAATGAGAAATCGTATAAATGCCACCTTACTGGGAAAAAAAAAATGTAAAGAAAAAAGCCTTGACATAGAAAGGCTAGTACCATATATAATCAACTGTTCCTGTAAACATGGAATGAAATGACGTCACCAAGGGTTCCCCAACCTTATCCCTAGTTTTTGAGCTTCCCTAGGAAAATTAGACAAGAATAGGTGCAATATAATTATATATATCATTGCCTATGAGCCAAAAGAAGTAGTATATTCATCAATGTCAAGTCAAACTTTATTTTTTTTGACTCAATTGCCTACACATACAAGAAAACTATAAAAGAATATCTCACAAACTTTTTTGTACAAACTATAGGCATTTAACTTTGCCATACAAGGGTGTTCTGGAAGGATCTAAAATCTTACAGGAACGCCAGCATAAGCACTGGAGAGCTTTAAATGATGGCTTAGGCGACTCAGTCTTGATCCAGTAGCAAGCATTAGTTCTTCATCAGTCCACCTATGCATTGATGGCCTTGAACACATGGAAAGGCACATTGCAATGAAACCATTAGTTAAATGCTAATGAGGTTATAAAATGCAGCAGAAATCATTTGCACCAAAAAATTTACACATGCAAGGTGGTAAGAGCATATATTCCCTCCTCCAACCCCTACACTACCATCCCACTGATGGTGTCCTGAATAATGGCAATACTCCACAATAGAATAAAAGTAACAATTAGACAATGAAAACTCAAGAGAAGATGTATGAAGCTAGAATTGTATTACTGAATTATAATTGTTCGTAAACTGAGTATCCCTGGGATACAATGAAGAAGAAAATGAAGTAAGGTATTTGGCATTCGAGAGGCCAATTCTCTCCAAAATGAACTCTCAATTTCTGGCTGCTTCCAATGTAATGATTTCCCCTATTTATTCTGTTTCCTCTCCCTAACTGACTCTGTAATTGTGCATGTGACTGCTTTTCCCCCAATTCCCTGAACTGCCCTTGCTCATTTCTTGCGTCTTTGGTATGTCACGTTAATTGCTGGTCTATCACCCACACAGAAATGAAAAGAGAAGAGAACCAAGATAATCTATAATGAACCGCATTTCACTTCATTTTGCTACTCTGGCAGTGAAAACCTTCAGTGTCAAGTGTGCTTGTCCAATACTTCACCCTAAAGAACTAAGCAAGCAAAATATGGATGGGCAGCCTTTTAATCAAAATTTTACAAGATAGGACCCCAGACTAATTGATGAATGTAAATGCAAACCTTGTCCAATTACTCCGAGCATGGAAGTTTGGGTATTCAACTGGACATATCTGGCCAGATATTTGTCTTCGATCATATAGTTGGACATGCAACTGCAATAAGAAAAAAAAATGTAAATGGAGTATCATTTGGCTATGGAACATTATAAATCTCATCACATGGTAAGGAGCTAGGAATAACCTCGGATGAAGTGATGAACTGATACATTGCACTCTGGACAAATAGAAACAAGAAACAAAAAATACAAATGAGGAAAAAAATAATTCTGTATTGAATTAGACAGTGTTATTCAATTAAAATTGCATTAGGTAATTACCTGTGGCAAACTATTCAAGTCCCCAGAGATGACAACTGGAATGCTACCCCATTCTTGTGATATCTTATAGGCCTTCTCAAGAAATAGTCGCATCTACAACAACCAATATTACATATTAAAAACTGCAGTCTTAAACCGATAAGTTTCACTAAATACTCCATAAACTATTACATAATGTGGCTCTCGATCATAATTTCATGACTTTGTTTCAATTGGCCCAAAATTTTAGACGATAGTTGAACTAGTGGGCATTTGATATAGTCTGATCCTCAAAAGTGAGGCCTAAGAATACTCTCTAGTCACATCATATTCTTAAACTAGGGCTATTTTTTGGAAGAGAATAACTGTTCATTAAACACGATCACATTTGCAGACATCCCAGGAAGGAGTCGAAGACACTCAGAAAAGTGTGGAGTAACAGTTGCAATTTATACCCATAAACTTGTTGATAGGTACACAAAAGTTTGACACCAAAAGGTCTCAGGTTGGGTATTTAGGTAGAATTTGCCAACTCGATCCAATTGAGACGGCTCAACATGTATTGAGTGGGGGCAACCAATAGACGTTTGAAGAAAGTTTCAAATGTATGAAGAAAGTCACAGACGTGCAAAGTCACTTTTTGTCATTTTGATCTATTTTTTATATTTGTCGGACAATTAGGTCGCAAAATGTAGTTACTTAGATTCAAAAGACAGTAGTTCATCTTTTTAACAAAATTGATCACCTTTCTAAAGGAGGAAGAAATCTCCGAACATTTCATTTTGACCAACTCCGATAAAAACCAGTAGACAATTGCAAGTTGAACTAGTGCCCACATTATTATTCAAAGAAAATCAAAATACAATGTAATGCAATTTAAAGAAGTTTAAAAGAACAATACAAAATCTAAAAAGCTTGTTCAATTATTGAGCAATAAAAAATGAGAAATACACATGCAACTGCATTAGTCCCCTACGAAGGTAAAAAGAAACTATAGAGAAATTGAATGAACCAAAATGAGATATACCTGGCCAAGCTTAATGTCTCCACGTTTGGGATTGTAGAGGACGTGTATATTACCAACCAGTACACTACAAGAGGACCTAGCCCTGACAAAACACATTTGCACCAATTACCAACAGATGAATAAGTATTAAAGAAGAGAGACCAAGGTCAGACTAAAAATTGGTGACATGGGCAAAAGCAAAACAATCCAACTTGATTGAAAAGTTCATATGTGAATCCTAATGCATTAGAATATCACAGAATGCATTTAATATTTACCATGACGACCGAGCAGTAGCATTGGCACCGAGAAAGTTATCATTCATCTGTGTAATAGAGAAAGAAACTATCCATTACTAGTTATATGATCAAAAGATAGAAAATATCGATTAATAATCCAAAGTTCAAATAGCAACTTGACAACCACAAAACATCCAAATACCAAATGAAATCTTTTGAGAAAATAATAGCAATAGTATAGACTAGAAATGAGCCTTCATGGCAACCAATTAAACAAATGAATTTGGTTATGGTTACCTGAACAAAAATACAATTGCATAATTATCTCAAGTTTGAACAGTAGTGACTACAATGGAAAGTTTCTCAATGCTCAGAAAAACTGCCGTTAAACAATAGCACCGTATATACCATTGTACGTTTGCATGTAATTTTATTTGGCTTGTTGTCTATATAAAGATGGAGGGAACCATAGATGCATAGAACCAAAAACGCTTGTGGAAACTAGGGACTCGGAAGTCTTAAAAGATGCAATATAATTCTGACACTAACATCCTTTTTTTCCAAGACAATGTAGAAAATGTATTTGAGAGTGCACATCAAATCTTGACAAGTGCTACTTTTTACACATACCCATCAAAGCAAAACATCCTATCCAAATATCCAAAGACAACAGAGAATCTAAACTAGACACCAGAATCTATAGCATAGGTATCAATGCGCTACACACATGGAGGAATGTCCCTTGGTGCTTAAGTGCAAAGCACAATCCAGGACATTCTCTAACGCATCAGACATCACCTCTCTTTTGATCAAGATTCAGTTTCCAACATTTACCGAGAGATGAACCAGGTTTCTCATTCAATCGCATCAGAGGAATGGGCGCTGTTGTTACCACGAGTATGAACCTCTTGACCTTCCTTGAGAGACACGTGTCCTTGGTCATATAGACGGGCATAGCCTTCCCAGCGTTAGGAGTTTTTAAAGATTTTACATGTCTTATCTCAGTATGGAAAGTAAATATCCCCCATTTATTCCATATTCATATTTGTGCCCTTTTATTTTCGGAGGTCGGGTTTATGCTCCCCTCACTTTGATTCACAAGAGTTCGATATAATACAAGATTGGGAACCTAAAAACCCATGGAGGCTATCTTGATGTTTCGACTTAAAACAAAAGGTGCAAAGCACAAATTGATATGTTGGCTTTATGATGTGAAGAACATCCTATAATTGCAACTTAGAAACTCCACATGCCCATAACATAATCACGAAAATCATGAAATAGAAGAAACTTGTTTTTAGAACATATTGTGCAGTAATTTCTAGCAAATTACAGAGAAGTTCAGGATCAATTTTAGTTAACTGACCACCAAAGTTTTCTCAGAATAACATTTCGTATATACTGCAGCAGGTAATCCCACTTTAGCAGACAACATAAACTACAAAGTGCATAACAAACCAAACAGGAACCAGTGATTCAGATGATGAGTGCATTGTTATGCATGAGTCACACTTTCTGCATCTTTTTACAATTTATTGAAGCACTCCACTGCAGTACCAAACAGAACCCAAGGAAAGCCTTGTTGTTCATTGATTTTATGCCCACACCAAAGTCTGATTACCTCAATTAAGACCCACTACACTATAGTGGCAAATGGCCTGCCTCTTCCAAAAGATAGAGCTCAAAATAATGTATTAAGCATTCAGAAAATCAGCTAATGATTTTTACGTTTTTATTTAATTCTCCATGAAAGCAATAGCCACTCTCTTAACTTCATTCATTCATTTATTTACCCGTTCTGGGAGAGAGAACATGTGGAAAAACTCACTGAAATTACTTCTGGCATCAATGACTGAGATCGACTAGGATAGGACGCTCTATAGCAATGATATTTGAAACATATATCGATAAATACATGAAAGAACACGCACACTCAAAGATCTAGTACCTAGCAATCTAAAGGAACAAATGTATATGTCAAAGTTAAAGGCATCATTGATCCTTCATATAAAGTATAATTAACCAAATTACATAAATTCACATGTATGCATACCTTTAAAACACAAAATTGAGCAACATTGTTGCGCAGATCAAACCTCTGGAACTCTATGGTTTCTTCATGCAAAAGAGTGAATCTGCAGTTCATCATACTAATCATAGATTGGGGATATTGCTAGAATCAAGATATATATTGCTAATAGGGAAGCTTCGTGGGATAAATCCAAAAATAATTAGAAAACAAGAACAATGTACAATAAACATCATCTGAAAGTAGAAACAATAAAAACAAATAATCAGCTAATTCTAAAGGTTTAGAATTTCGGCAACAGCCAGTTGACAAACAAGTACTTTATCAACAAGCATACAACTAGTTATAAGTAAAGTTGTCCAAAAATACGTAATACGTGCTCAAAAAATGTAATACCAAAAAAACAATAGCAACAAAAAACTAAGCCTTGTTTCAATAAAATTGGGGACTCAAAAAAAGTACTACTACTTATTGTAAATGTCTTAAGATTAGCCAAACAAGAATTTGGTCTTAAAATTTTCTTCAATTTGCCCAGAGGACGGTTATTAGGAAGAATAAGAAAATAAAGAAAATGCAAACAAGCAACTTAAAACAACATTGGAATACAATAATAAGGGCAGCGTGCATAAAGATCTTACAACTCATTTTTCCAAAATATCGCACAGCCATCACATGTTTCATCTGCACGAGCCTTGTAAAATTAACTTACTGCAGTCAATATTCTGACTCATAATATGACAGATTATCAAAAAATAAATTAAAAAATACCTTGTGCACACCTTTGAAGCCATCTTTTCCAAGAAGATCGTTCAAATCATCAAATCTATCAACCTCCTGTTTCCATGGAAGATAATGAGAATAAAAACTGTCCTGATATATACAGCTCTATGTGGAGCTTCAAAACCGGTGGCATTATAAATGCTCTGATTGTGGCTCTTAATCTCAAAGATAACAGTGAAAGAGAGAGCACAAGTCAAGAGAAAATTAAGTAAACTTTTGAAATCCGTAAGGACAGCCAGCTGGAGAGTACCTATATGATTATATACTATGTATAAGTTATATATTGCATTAATTGACAGATTTTGGAATTTTGCTCTAATGAAGACAGAAAAAAGTGATCATGCTTGTGTAGCATAACTCGATGCAAGAAAAATAAATAAACTAATAATTGGTAAAAATATCTGAAACCGGAGTAGTTCCCTGTTGTAGTTTTACCTGTGAAGATATTTAAAAACAAAGGTTCAATTCGTATCTGACAAGAATTGTGCTATAAGACTTATATTAACAATTTTCACACCAAATGGAGCATCAAAACATGCATAATATTAATTCAACTTGATCATGAACTTCTGTTCGGTAACTTTCTTTACCTTCCTGTATATGTGATATTATACAACTTCAAGTTACTGAGGAATGAGCTTCATCTTTTAGCCACAAATGATTAAAGTGGTTTAAAACTTACTAAGAAAAGCTTAAACTTGCCTGAAAACACAGGATGCTCGGTTTGTACTTGCGAATTTCCTTGCACAGAAGCTTCTTTCGATACTCCCAGTCCAAATACTTAGGTGAGACCCTTTTATACAGTTGTGGATGCTTTGCCGCATTTTCAACACCAAGTATGTTATATGACACAAGAATAACCTTGCCTTAAAAATCATAACATACAAAGAGGCATTAATATTTGCAAAACGAACCAATATGAGCAGTACACTAAAATTCGAATCAATTAAAAAATAATATTATAGAAACCCTTCTTCTTAATTGGGTGGGTTCAAAACCAAAAAATAAAAAATTGCCATGAATCCGAGTGTTACAATTTCAATAATAAAAAAATGACAAAATTCTTTAAACCCATACAACAAAAACAGCCCAGAAAATTAAAATGTGTGTGCTTGCATTACCGACGCAATTGGAGGCATCGTGAGCAGAATAAGTCCACTGACGATTACCGTGTTCACTCCATGATTCTTTGCGTTTTCTGTGTTGCCTTTCTTTATACGAATGACGGGTGTATTTGTACGAATTCGTATGAGTAATCGTAGCTACGGTTTTGCTTTGGGTTAGGGATTGAGTTTCAGTTTCCGTATATATAAATTTTCGTTTCTTTCTACTGTGTTTGGAGTGTTGACCATGATGGCGTTTGCTTGAAGTATTGGGCGGAGGAGGAGACTGATCCGCCGTGCAAGGAGGTGTGCCACCGTCGCCGTCGCAGTTGATTCCCATGATGTCAGTAGCTGCCGGCTGTCGGAAGTTATATATTTTGAACAGGGTTAAATCCAGCACCCAACTTTGACATTTTATTTTATCATGCCATTGATGTCAATCTAATTTCATGTTTAATTATGGATATTCAATTTAATTTAATTTAATCTTAAGACCCCATTTTATATATCAATTCACCGTGACCATCCAACTTTTTTTCATTTATTTTAAAAGAAGTAAAACAATAACTTTACATTATATATATAAAATAAATTTTAAAAATACAAAAATAAAATAAAAATTTATTTAAAAAATGTTTCTTAAAAAAGATAAAATAAAATAAAAACTTATTTTAAAAAATTACTTAGAAAAATAAAATAAAATAAAAAATTATTTTAAAAAAACGTTCCTTAAAAAAATAAACCCATGTTTGGTCACATTCTTTTAAAATATACTATTTCAAAACTCATTTTCAACAAGATATTTTTCAATAAAATAATATTTTTCATCACATTAATAACTTTTTCTTACTTTTTAATCACATATTTTCCATCATATCACAATTTATAATACATTTTTTCCTCTATAATATACATCAGACACACTCTAAAATAAAATAAAAACTAATTTAAAAAAGTCACTTAGAAAATTAAAATAAAATAAAAACGTTTTTCAAAAAAAAAAAATTTAAAAACTTTTGTCTTTGTTTTTTTTTTATTATTATTTTATATATATAATATAAAGTTACAATTTTACCCCATTTTAAAATTAGTGAAGTTTGGTGGTCGTGGGGACTATGAGTATAAAATTGGATGACCACGGTGACACTAAGTATGAAATTGGGTGGCCATTGATAGATTTAACACATTCCCAATAAAATTTTAAGAACCGACCCGATAGTTAATGATAAGTGTAATTTCTAGATACCCTAAATGATGACATTTTATTGTCCTTTTGAAAAACTAATTTATGTTACATTACATCTTTGTAGGTAAAACTTTATGTTTGGTGAACAATTGGAGAAAAAAAGTGGAAATTGATGAAAAATGGCAAGATTCAAAGTTTAGGGACTAAAGTGCAAAGACTCAGAAGTTGTGCAGAAACTCACGATGAAAATTCGAGAATGCTAGAAGTCAAATAGATGCAATTAAAAATCAAAATGAGTGAAATATGATCAAAAAAATTTCACAAATCAACTTTCAACTACACAATGATGTTACAGATTTTCAGTTGGAGATTGAGATCTATTTTTGGTCTAGTAAACATTCGAATTGGAAAACAGCTATTTATAGTAAAGTTGTAGCCCTTTAAGTTACATTTTCAACGCATTTTAAATCGCCTTAATTGGATATCGGGAAAAAAAAATTATGACAAAAATACTGAAACAGACGCAAAATTTGAAACAGCGACTCAATGCCGATGTGCTGGAATCCTAGCGCCCTGCAGTACAAGGCTACTTATTTTTAGCAATGCAGCGCCCAGGCGCTGCTTCAAAGGTGATCGCAACGCCTAGACGCTGCATCCTAGCGCTTAAGCTTTGCGTCGCTGATGAGTGTAATTAAATCATTAACCAAGTACCTTTAAATCGTAGTTTTTGGTTTGTTTTTGAGCACTTTTGAGCTTTTTTTATCAGTGTGTTCGTGTTGTTTTGTAGTTAGACAACTTGGATGAAAATGGAGTGGTTTGGAGCTTGGAATGGAGCTAAGATAAGGATCATGGAAGGAGGCATGGATTTGGATTTGAAGAGAAGGGGAAACAAGGAAAAAAATGAAGTTAATAAGAGGCGAATAAAGCAAGCAAATTAAAAAAATGGCCGAGGGTTGGGCGTCGCGACGCGAACTTTTGGGCGCTGCAGCGCTTAGCCCACGAAAATTAGCAAAACTGTTGACGCTGCTGCGCTAGCCATTGGGCACTGCGTCGCCGCAACATTTTGACGCGGCGCATCGACGCTAGTTTTTGGCGCCGCGGCGCCGCCTTCCGGCTAAAAGGAAAACATGATTTTCTTTATTTTTTTGGCCCGACCCAACTCCAATCCGTGTTGATATCTTAAGAAGCTATAAATACAAACTAAATGACCTAATTGAAGGGGGAGAAAAAACGGCTTAAAAGACAAGGAAAATGAGGAATCATTGGGAGGAAATCATTAACGAATTGGAGAAGAAATCAAGCGGCAAAACAATTTTTATCATTCTTTTCTTCTCCATGTTCTTTACTTTAGCATTTAATATGTCGTTTTTAGTATTATGAACTAAATCTTTAGATTTAGGGTTTGATGTAATCAACTTAAGACGTGTTTGATTCCTATATATTTAGTTCTTTTGGATTTTTCGTTAATTTATTTGTGTTGTTTGTGTGTAATGCTTTCAATTAATTGGCCACTAGTTGAATGAATTGATACGTAAATTTCAGCACTCAAGAGAGGGAAATTTAGATGCGATATAGGAACAACATAACGTAGGTTTCGTAGATTTCGAGAGAAAGTACGAATCTTTGAGGCTTATTCGAAATTAAGAACCACGTGTATCGATAATTTTTATATATTTAATTCGGAATAGAGATATTGGAATTAAACTATAGAGATAGGTTCTAATCGGCACTCGAGAGAGGGAATATAACTAATTTAAGGTTCTTGCCTATAAATTGAGAAAATTTTGATTGAATTAACGTTATAGGTTGAAAAACATTGTCGATAGTGCGATGAAATCTTTCGCTGGGCTTTCATAATTTGATAACTTCTTGATAATTGGATTCCGTTCACTTGTCATTTTACTTCCATCTACGTTAGATTAAAATCACAATATTGACTCAACTAAACAATTATAGTGCTCGATAGAAATCACAATCCCTGTGGGTTCGACATTTTCCATTTCATCACTGTATTACAAAACTTGTAATCGCACACTTGTGGCATAAATCACGATATAGAAAACGCGTGACAACCACAAATTTTAGGGTTATGTTGTTTTGGGCCGCGAAAAGCCCATAAAGACTAATTTTTGAAAAACCGTGTAGGAGAGTATAAATAGAAGAAATGATGAAATTTTAGGGGTTCCAAATATTGAGAAAACAAAGATACAACAAGAGATTGAGAGCACAATTCAAATGAGGAAAATATCAAGGAATTCAAGCTTTGAAGTAATGATTGGAAGAAGAAGCAAAAGAAGAAGAAGAAGACAAAGGTTTTGGTGCAAGCTTTATTTTTTTCTACATCTATATTCAAAATCGGTGATGCATTAAATTATTTTTTCTTCATCTTTATTATGAGTTTAATGCATTAAATTACTTGAGCGCTAATTTGACGACTTTGTGAATCTTTTACGAACCGAGATGTGAGTTTGAGATTTAGACTATATAGTAAAATCCAGTAATTTAGTATAAAATGTAGAGATACATATACTAAATATTGCGATCATACATAAATTTTTAGAATCAATATTTCGTTTAGCTAAAGTAGATTCGCATAGAGATATGTGATTGAAATAATTAAATAGACTCAATAAGAACTCGATAGGGGTAAATTAAATACCATAGAAGAATTTGATCGAATACTACATTAGACTTTTGAATATTTAATTAAGACTTAAATGTGATCAATAGGTGAAATTGTTCGTCCCTAATTTCCATCCATTATTTGAAACATCAACCAATCTTTTTGTACATTTTAATTAAGTTAAACTG
>CAIGRP010020109.1:0-17423 GCA_903798385.1 Fraxinus cuspidata
ATTGACTTGAACACATTGTTGGTTGAGAACTACAAAAAGTTGGTGTTGTCTGTTTTTGTTCTTACTTATCTATGTTCTTGAATATTCTTTTTAGACTTGAAATTTCGGAATCAAACCGGATTTAATAGAGTCAGAAGAAAAAAGATAAATTTTATCGTGATTCTCTTTTTAAATCCAACCCGATTTTACCTAGTCTAGCGTATTTCATGCGCCATGAACGAAATTTGATGACATAATTAATAAGATTTTAATTTATTTTTCTTCATTATAATACTATTTCACTATGCAAAAAGTGTCGGTGTTAAGATGTTTTTTTTATTATATTTTACCAAGTCTTCAAGAACAAGGGTCAAAACTCATAGACCGTCTGTATTGTGCTGTTCTAAAAATTTATGAGCCAGCAGACAGTGATGGATTTACTGTAATAAAATACATATTGTATTATATTATATTGAAATCATTTAAATTGACTAGAATAATATTATAATAGGCAAAAAAAATATTTAATAATTTTATAAACCCTAATTAGATTTATAGTCTATCCATCAACTTGTCCCATGTGGAATCACATAATAACTAGTATTGCAGTGGCAAGATTGACTTTTTTCACAAGATTTTTTCATGTAATTTAGGGAAACGAAACATGGATAACCTTGTAGTGAATGTAAGATATGATACGAATTTTAAATTAGCAAAAAAGTTATAGTTAATATCGTGAATTCTTAGTTGATTTAGCTCATGTTTGATGCACATTTTTCATCAAGAATGCATTTTTTTTATGTAATGAGAATATATGGTTGAAAAAGAAGGAAAAGTCATTGATGTGATGGAAAATATTATTTTATCGAAAAATGTGATTGAAAATGAGTAGAAGAATGATAATGAAAAAATAATGTGAAGGGCTTAACTACGTGGTCCACTACATTTAAGGGTGTCAAAATATGCTTTAATCACGGCTCAAATTTGTATTGAGTTGTACTCAGACCGACCTTGCAGTCCCCTTATGACGTTCTGGTTGTAGGGGCTAACATGGACCTTTCCCCATCAAATAATTTTATTGCCGTATTGTATCCAAATATTTTTAAATGTGTCAGCTCAAGGTGTCTCGTTATAGCTCAATTACATTTTTCCTGTAACTTTTGGGCTAAAATAACATTTTCAATATATAGAAAAAGTTATTGCCACAAAAACTTCACCATATATTTAATTATTTGAATCTATATTAAAACAAAAATAAGAGAAATATTACTTGACTAGTCCAATATCTAATCATATATAGAACATAGCTCCATATTTGTAACAATGTGACGTTGTGACTAGTCAAGAAAACTGAATTGTGTGAAACTGCAAAAAAAAAAAAAAAAATCTTCATTAATTCTTAGCATGTGACAAAACCTCGATTGAATCAATGGCCCCAACCACTTTAAAGATTTCTACTACTAGAAATTAAATGTGTATTGCGTGGAGAAAAGTTTCAAATTTCGTCATGTTCAGATGATAATAAATCAAACGAAATGACGAAAAGAATAATCTACAGAACCTAATTTAAATGAGAAACTAAGCACATGACGAAGAAAAAAAAAGACTATTTATATCAAATCCAAATTTATTTGATATGAAAACTTAATGAATGTCGAATTAAAAATAAGATTGATTTATGAGTCGCTGGAAAAATGTGGATAAAAATAAAATTGACTAGTTTACTTATAAGCAGTGGTGGATTCAAGAATTCATTTGAGATAGGGCAGATCCATCTGATTTAGGGTAGACGCTCGACGGCCGCTCAAGCAGCCTTCCAATATATGGAAAAAAAAAAATGGCGGAACCCATATGTGCGGTCGCCATGGCTAACCAGTGCTGGCTCCACGCTGCTTTACCAAACGTAGACTAAAATTGTGGTCATAACATCCTTCTTGAGCAAGCTGCATAATTAACTCTTTTTAATGTTGATAACCCTTGTATTAATTGAGCTAAAATAAGTTATTAATTTTTAATCAACGCTTACTTTTTGAAAATAGAATTTCTATCTGTGGTTTGATATATGTTGGCAATTTTAAATTAAAAATTACGTGTGGTCAGATAACATGTAAAAATCAGTGCAAAACATATTCCTTTTAGGGGTTAAATATTCATCACTAATTCCCACAATTGTTATACATAATAAAGCAATATAATAAACAAAAAGTATTTTATTTTCTTCTTTATTTTTAATAATATATAATACAATCTAACAAACATGCCGTAAGCGTTCAAACCGCAAAAAATGCCCTAACTAATTCAAATGGAGGAAGAGCAGAAGGGACCGAGAGAGGCTGTTGTAAGTCATTAATAAGTATTTGGATTTTTGTTATTGAATAAGAAATCTACCCATTTGTATGTACATCACCTGTCCATGTACAAGAAACTATATGTGTTCCGAATTTCACCGTACAAAGTCTTAATTTTTAGGGTATGATTACGCATGTCGGAAAGGCAATAAATAAGCCCACGTTTGGTCCCTCATTAAAATTATCATTTATTTCTCTATTTCTTCTTATCAGCCACACATTTTCGAATAATATAATCCATCACACACACACTCTCTCTTCTTATCAATCACACATTCTCCAATAAAATAATATTACACGTAAATCCAAAACTTTTTATTCTTTTTTTAACCATACATTCTTAAAAATAAAATAAAAAAACTATTCCAACAATTATAATATCAAATAATGGGGCCAAAAGGAGGAATTGCCCATATTTATGCACTCGTACGAATTAATGGACTGTGAATATGTTCTATGTTATTAGACCTACTACTCTGCGGTTTATTAATTACAAGGGAACTGAATAATTAATTTGTTTTAGAGTTTTGAATTTGAGCCCTTCTATTTTCGTTTTTCTTCCCGAAATTTACTTATAACATTAAACTAACTTCTGAGTGACCTTGAGGGAGCTACATACTCATTTACAACGTAATATAGGTTTTCTATCTCACATAACATGTTTGTCCTGAGAATTCGAAGGAGTAATACGAGTGATGTCAATCAAGTTATGTCGGACTGATTGTATAAAGAACTTGATAAGCCTGCTCATGATCCCTAGGTTAACATGCAGTCAAGCATTTTGTGGTGGCATAAATTGTCACCATCTTTTTTGTAGTACGTTAGGACGACCATATAAAGGTAGGTCGAACATAGACCTATATCAATTCAAAGCGAAAAATTTTCTACATCTAATCGCTTTAATGCCACTAAATATTAGGAGTCTGATTGCTATATAAAGAGTATAGTGCAATGAGAAACACGACATATTTAAGTTACACCACCTTAAAGATCTAAATTAAGTTCAAAATTGGAGAGGACAATGTGGGAAATGTCCAATTTTGACGCCCTTTCTGAAAAATGGCCAAAAATCGAAAGGTTTGCACCCCTAGCCGTTTCTCAAAAAGTGACTCTCATTGAAAAATTCTAGAAAAAATAAAAATGGCCAAATATAGGGCACTATTTAATACTTAACTGTGGAGGAGTAGATGTTATTTATCATAGTATTTCTTCTTTATTATTTGGTGATTACGAATGTTTAGGGACGTCAACGAGTTGAATCGAGTCGGCTCGCAAGTCAAAACTCGAAGTTCGGGCTCAATTCGAATAAAAATGGTTCAATTTTTTTTTTTTTGCTCGAGTCGAACCGAGCTTTTGCTCGATCAAAAAATTTAGACTTGACCCGAGCTTTCGACTCATGCCTATCAAGCCAAGCCGAGTCGAACCAGCTCGTGATTATTTATTTATTTAATTATTTTTTTTAAAAAAAGGAGCATTTGCTGCCTTATATTGCATGCAGCTACAAAGTTTAATTTTTTAAAAAAATAAAATTGCTCGAGCCGTCTCTCCAAAATGGGGTTCGACCCGAGCTTTGGCTTGATTCTACCGAGCCGCTTGCCGGGCCGGCTCGAACCTTTTCCCAGCCGAGCCACATGCCATTCAAGTCGATGAAACAAATTGATACCACTACGAATATTCATGTTTTCATGCAATTTTGAACTTTTGGGACAACAAATGTCGAAATGTTAACTCGAGATTAAGATTGGTAGTTTAATATATTGGTTGACTTTGGATCTGAAACATAGGATTCTTAAGGAGAATAAGGAATTTCGAAGTGGAGTTATTTTTGGTTTTTTAGTCGTCTTTAATTTGAGACAACATCATTTAACCAGAGTTTGAGTTGTTCCTTGGAAAAGCAACAGTCAAAAGAAAGAATAATACACCTGAATTTGGAGGGTTCTTTTGTCATTCTGTATATTGTTCCAATTTGGCTGCAAAAGTACGTGTTCCAATATTTGTAATTTCTCAGTCTTATAATTAAATGCTGATCAGTTTTTAATTTTTATTTTATTTTATTTTTTCTAATTCGTGAAGAAGCAGCAAGCAGCTTTAAGTTTCAACACTTTCCCCATAATCAATTAATTCTTGCTTCTTTTGATGTTCACAAAGTAATAACTAAAAATTAGGAACATATTTTCTACACTGATATCATGAGAACTAAATAGAGCTTTTACCAAAGAATATATGGCCACATGAAATTCGAACAAGTGATTTTCTTTAGCCGGCATGTACGTATGTCTTTTTCGAGCAGTTGTGCTAGAGTAATTGTCACTTATGAATGCATTGAAAATTCAAGATTAAGCCACTGTTTGGTTCGAATTAAAATCTGATTTTAATTCAAATCAAAGTCAAACAATCAGTATTAACCATATTTTTCATGGGACCCACAACTTTTCAATCATACATTTCAAAATTTTCTATCAAAATCTACTAAAAATCTAATTTTAATCCCCTCCAAACACCCTCTAGTTAAGTCAATTTCATGTAACAAAGTATTTACTGTATTATATTTGCTTGTGCTTGACTATTTTTACATGTGACATGATGTAAGCTCATTGATCTTATGAAAAGTCATGTCATCAACTAGAGTTGTTCGACAAATATAACCATCAACAAAATATCAATAGCAATGTCGAGACAAAAAATAAAATTAAAAAATCACTGCCTGCTACCAAGCACAGTAGAAAGTCAAAAGCAAATAGAAGAAAGAAGATTCAATTTTACTCGATTCAATAAAATCGTAACACTTACAACAAAGAAGAATCAATTCACTTACCAAAACATTCAAATTACAGGCTCTTATGTCTCTCTCAACTTCGTTTTACCTAAATTCAAATGACAAATTCCTTTCTTTTAGTTTTTCTCTCTCTCTTTTCTCTTTTTTTCTTCACACTTTCTTTATCTCCTTGTGGTCATGTGGGGTTTTCTTGATATAATGTGCATAATTATTCAATATTACAACCAATTCTCACCATGACTTGCATCAAAATCTCTTAACTTTTATTGCTTATGCAATTATTTTCCGCTCTATCTTCTTCTCATGTGCAAATTTTCCCTTCCCTTTTTTTCTTTTCTTTATCATGATAGATGTTGTGCCTTTTGCATGCAATATAGATAGCAACGTAATGTCTACAATTGTGACTAATATAATTTTATATTCGAATATTATAACTTGGTTCCTCGTTAATACATATTAGTCGTTAATGTGCAATGATCGAATATCATTAATCTCTTAATGTTATCATTGTATTTAGTTAGAACATGTTAAACTTGTGTTAGTTTGTGATGTATAATGCCAAAATAACTTGTGGTATAGGGGATAATATAAATTTTTTTCCTATATTTATACTTCCTTTAATAGAGCTAAGCATATTATAATTCAAAAAGGAAAGAACAATAATGTCCAATCATGAGTATTGAACGTGAGTAATGATGTGAATAATTGAAAATCAAAATCATAAAGTGACTTTTGAGTTAATTCTGCACAAATGTATGTTTAAAATTAGACCGTTAGTACTTGAAATCACTTTGTTTAAATTGGATTAAAACACTTCATTTGCAAATGTAAACGGTTAAATGGGCACATAATGCACTTTAAGACGCCAACACAAAGGGGGCCACTTCTTAGCGCTTCAATTCGCTATTTCACTAGGCTAATTGAGAATTGAATCGAATTTTTGATTATTATTTTCATATTTTTTAAAGTACACGGAAAAAGTATGCTTCTAAAGGTCTATTTGATTGTAAAAGTGAAATTTGGGTGAAAAGAAAATGAATTACAGAGAATTGAATTGCCTAAAAATTTTTCTAGAAATTGTCAATTAATTGTGTTTGATTGATATAATTTTCCACCTGAAAAATGTTGAAATTTTGGTTCTATTGGTATTCGTTTGACTTTGTTTTCCATAAAAATTGTCCATTAAAGAGAATTTTTTTTTGAAAGGCTGGAATTCATTTTCCCATCAAAGTGGTGGAAACACAAATTCCTCAAAAACAAGGAAAAGCCAATCACGTGAGGCTCGAAGGGAAAACAAATTTCATGAAATATTTTGCCTATCAAACATGGCAAAAAGTGGAAAGTTAGAATATATATTCCAACTTTCATGGAAAATGGCACCTATCAAACTGGGCCTAAATTGTTTAAAATAAAAGTACTTTTAAGCATAATTTGATTTACTTATAAGTGAGTTCTGAATTAAAAGTAATTTAAGAATTGTTGATGAGTGAGTATGGTCCACTCAACTTACCAAAAAATAGATGGTGGATAACAACTAAACCAGAGAATGTACAGTAACACAAAGTTAGAAATTGTTGCCAGTGTAACTGTTGTAAATCCAACTGGAAGCTTAGAGAAGGTGTTGTATAATGTCAAATCTATCCTCTAACCCCTAATAAAATTACAGATTTTGCCCCCCATGGTCACGGGCTCACGGGCATTTGTCCTCTTGGACAAAATGTACAAATTCTTAAATTTGTTTGGTTTTGATTAAAATTCAATTAAAATCTCAAATCAAAATTAAAAATTAATTTTAATAATATATTTTATGGGATCCACAACTTTTCAACAATACATTTCATCAAATTTTATCAAAATCTACTAAAATTTTGTTTTAATCTCTACCAAACAGAAACTTAGTTTATCCCAACTCAACTAATAATGCAAAATGGTGGAAAGTGAGTAGACAACATTGTAACTAAAGTTTATCCTAACTTCACTAAACTTTCGCTAGTTTTGACCAATTAATTGTCCTAGCCATCACTTTACCTATTAGATGGGTTGTTTCCGTCTAAATATTATGTTTATGTCAAATCTATCATCGAACGTCTTATAAAATTACTTCTTTTTTTTTCCCGCAGAGTGATACATTGTCAATCCACCATTTTCGAAATGCTGAATGGAAAGAAATTAGAGTAAATAATAGATAGTGACAAGATTGAAGTTGATTGGGGACGTTACTCCCCTATCTCTTGAATTCCAAAAATCAATTACTCGGTTATCGTGAAAGACGGTCTATTCTCCTCTATTTGAATTATAGATAGTCACAATTTCTCAAATACGTAAGATATGATTTTATGTCAAATTAAATTCAACTTTTCGTGAAAGCACATCCATTCTCCTTTGTTCGACGTCCGAGAAACTCCATTGTCTCTTTGCTAACATTGTAACTATAGCAACGAAAAAAGTCGCATTATTATTGCTTTGTCGAAACCCAACAACTATGGAAAGAATGTAAAATAGTTGAAATAGTGATGAATTGTCAAATATATCCTTGAAAACCTAATAAAATTTCAGAATTTCCCCCGTGGTCACGGGCATTTGTCCTTTGGGGGCAGAATGTACCATTCTCATTCAATATTGTTGTAATGAAGTGAGTGAGGGGATCACATAAAGTTTTGAGAAAACCTTCGCAGTATAAAACAAAAACCCATTACAGGTGCCTAAAACGCGTTCGAATCCAGTTGAAGGCCGACGTATGACCAATAACTGGTTTACACGTGTTAATATGCGCGTCTTCTTTGAATTCTTGTCACCATATCTAACCTCGAAACCTCTCCACCATCTCTTCCAAACTTTAGGGCCCCTTTCTTGATGTTTGTGTAATGCAATTAATTTATTAGGATTTTCTAAATAAATAATTTGGTCAAGAGAAGTTTTCTTTTAGGGTGGGTTGTATGTTAAAAGACTTTTGATAAAAACTTTCAGTAGATTTTAAATGTATGATTAAAAAATTGACAGAAATGACGGATTTCTTCAAATATGTGATTAATGTTGACATTTAATTGGTTAAAAATTGATAAAACTTCAATTTTTTTTTTCTCAAACAAGCCCTTGTGTTAAAATGTGTGAGTATGCTATTGTAGATTCCCTTTGGCCTTTAATGAGGAAAGAATAGACAAGTCAATACACTTTGATGTATAAATATATGTGAAAAATCAAGATTGGAAAATCGAATTCACAAAGAATTTGGTCCAACTTTAAATTTTTCCCATTATGTAAGTATGATGTGATCACTTAAGTGAAGGTTAGAAGTTTATCTAAATGAGGATCGTGTTTGGTGTCTTGGTGCCTATATTGAGTCTATGGTCTATTCAACATCATCAATGTTGTTATGGCCTAACATGGTTTTGATCGTAACTTAGTTTTAAAAACATTTTTTATCATGTGTAACACGTAAATTTTTTAATTACTATAATAGAAAATTTCTAAATTACACTTTCTACAAACCGTCTGAAATAAAAGAGCTAGCAACATTTTACCATTTAATTACTACTCAAATGCTAGTCCTATTATTTGGAGCTTTGAATCCTTCCGTCCTTAAACCATCTAGGCCAATCTACACACCATTACCCTCCGGAGCTTCAACTTTAGACAAAACTTAGCAAAACATATATATATATATGATTTGAGAGACGAGCTAATAAAAAGAAAAAAAGAAAAAAGTCAAGTTATTAATGAGATCGTGCTTCGATAGTATAATTAGACAAAAGACCAAATTACGAGTAAAAAAATAAATAAAAACAATTGCAGTTAAAATCATTCTTGCAAATTTATATTACCAAATCAAACATAAAAAATGAGTTCTTATAAAAGCAATTCTGCAACAATTTTCTCACGAGGGCCACAACCCTATTTAAAATGACACCCCCACTCCACTATTGTTTCTCTCTCGACCCACATTCACTGAAACTCACAGTATAAAAATGGTGCCTCCAACCATACAAACCCACCAACATTCTCACTCTTCTCTCCTTTCTCTCACTAAAGAAATGCACTCCATATTCTTCTTCCCTCTGTTCCTACTTTGCACTGTAAGAAATTGTCCTTGTTCTTGACTGCTTTGCTTTCATCTTTCTTGTGTATTGTGATTTTGTTTGGTTTAATTGAAATGAGTGAATGCAGGTGGGAGTGGCAGCCGGCGGCGAGACTTCCGGTGCAGGAGAAAACCCATTTACGCCGAAGGGTTATGTGACGCGTTACTGGAAGAAACAGATCTCTAGTGACTCGCCAAAGCCATTGTTTTTACTCAATAAAGCTTCACCATTGGACTCCGTGCAATTTGCGGCTTTCTCGAAACTTGCTGATCAGAACTCACTTTCAACTCACCTCCCCGAGTTCTGCTCAAAGGCTAATCTCCTCTGCTTCCCCGATTTAACGCCGAGTCTTGAGAAGCACGACGGGAATGTAAACTTTGCCGCCTACAATGAGAGGAACTTCACAAACTACGGCACGGGTCGACCCGGCGGGGTTGACTCGTTTAAGAACTACTCCGACGGGCAAAATATTCCGGTAGATACGTTCCGGCGGTATAGCCGTGACTCTGCCGGACATAAAGACAAATTCACTAGTTATGCAAGCAATGCTAATGTGGCGGACGGCAGCTTCAATACGTACGGCACCGCCGCTACTGGCGGCGTCGGCGACTTCAGCAACTACAACAACGAAGTCAATGTGCCTAATCTCCGTTTCACTTCTTATACTGACAACGGCAATGGCCGGGAACAATCTTTCACATCTTATAGCGGTGAGGCCAATTCCGGCGATCAAAAATTCAACAGCTACGGCAAAAACGCCAATGGCGCCGTTAATGCCTTCACCAGCTACAGCAAAGACTCCAACGTGATGGGCTCGACTTTCAACAATTATGGTGAAACCGGCAACGGTGCAAATGACAGTTTCACATCATACGGGAATAACGGAAATGTACCAGAAAACACATTCAAGAATTACGGCACCGACGGCAATGTTCCGGTGGAGACTTTTAAGACTTACAGAGACCAATCCAACGTCGGAGATGACAATTTTCAAACCTACGGCAAGGGTTCCAATGCTGCAACGGTGGATTTTGAGAATTATGGGCAGTCATTCAATGAAGGTACCGATAAATTCAGTGGTTATGGAAAAGATGCTTCTGGTGAGACAGTTGGGTTCAAAATTTATGGAGTGAACAATACTTTCAAGGAGTATACGAAAAAGGGCGTCACATTTGCTCGTTATAATGAAACTACGGCGGCGGCGGCGGATCCGACAACCGCCACTTTGGCTGCAGAGAGTGGCAAAAAAGTAAATAAATGGGTTGAGCCTGGGAAATTCTTTAGGGAAGAGATGTTGAAAGGTGGGAATGTGATGCCTATGCCTGACATTCGGGATAAAATGCCTGAAAGGTCGTTTTTGCCCCGGGTGATAGTGTCAAAATTACCCTTTTCGACCTCCAAGCTCGGAGAATTGAAGAAGATTTTCCATGCGGGCGAGGATGATTCTAGCATGGCTAAAATGTTAGCGGATTCATTGAGTGAGTGTGAGAGAGCCCCGAGCCAAGGTGAGACAAAGCGGTGTGTGGCCTCTATTGAGGACATGATTGACTTTGCGACTTCGGTGCTCGGGCGGAAAGTGGTTGTCCGGACAACGGAAACCACTCGAGGGTATAATAGTAATATCGTGATTGGGAAAGTCAAAGGGATCAACGGTGGAAAAGTCACGAGATCAGTGTCTTGCCATCAGAGTCTATACCCATACTTGCTCTATTACTGCCATTCAGTTCCCAAAGTCCGGGTCTACGAAGCGGATATTTTGGATCCGAATTCTAAGTCGAAGATTAACCATGGTGTTGCCATCTGTCATGTGGATACGTCTTCTTGGAGCCCCGATCATGGAGCCTTCATTGCATTGGGTTCGGTTCCGGGTAAGATTGAAGTGTGCCACTGGATCTTTGAGAATGATATGACTTGGACAATTGGTGATTGAATTGGAAGCCCCGCCCCGTTTTGTAATACGGATTTGAACCAGTTGTGTTACATAAAGATGAACCACTGGTTTGAACCTTATAATTAACCTCATTTATATTATTATTATTACCCCTCCTAAGTTTGCTATTCACGCTCAAATTTGAATAGTAATTTGTTATGTTACATGTTTATGTTAATAATTAATTATTATGAGTTCCATTATAAATTTAACAAGTCTCATCCTCCTCTCGAGTAAATGCAATCTATTATATTCGATAAATATATGAGAAATTGGTCAATAACTATTTTAACTGTAAAGCTAAAAAAAAAAAAATTCCATACGACACTCATGCCCCTATGCACTTTTGGATTATCTTTCGGATATGCCTTGAAGTGTAACGAGTAAGTTATCAACTTATAGACTATATGACTTGTTAAGTTACCAAAATTCGGGAAAACTTTACAATGAAATGTGTCCATGATAGTGAAGAGGTAATTGAATGATAAAGAAATGAATAGTGAAAGAGGTGAAAGGGAAAAACAGTTGAGAAACGAAAAGAGGGCATGTGATGTGCACACAAACGAGATATAGTCACATGTAACTAAAACTTATTAGGCAACAATTTGGTGGTCCTCCGTTATGTCCTTCAATGTTTGGAGATAAATCCATTTTCCAGCTGTTCTTGCCCCCACTGCCTTTCTTTTTCCTTTTTTATTAACAATAAAATTCTTCTTAATTTTAAGAAAATTATGTACTACGTTCGATATGTCATAGTTGAGAAGTTATTTGGGACGTGGTTAGAGTGGGGGACGTCCAATCCTTGATGAACGAACAAGTTGTACCATCGAGTGTGACCAATTCAAGTTAAAAGTCTTTGTGCTAGTGTAGACGAATTATGCAAGGATATTGTTGTATACAAGCTGATGTTGGCTAGCGCAAATGTGGGATGAAAGCACGCATTAGAGACCCTATGCGTGGACGAGGTGTACCATTGTTGTTGGTAAGAAAGGGCTCATTTTGAGATGACTTTTGCATTTGCTTTTTGTGGAAGAGGTTTTAAAGGAAGTTATTTTAATTTTTTTATTTGGAAACTAATTTTTAAAATAGTTTTATATTTTAGAAATACTTTTTGAGGAAATCATATTGAATCAATTTTCTCTAAAAAAATTTCTAACTAGAGGAAATATTTTTATAAAATTAGTCAAACGGATCCAAAAGTTGATTTTGGATCTTTTGAACTTTTTTAAAAGTCATGTCAAATGAGCCCAAAGATGTAGTACATTTTATTCCTGGGAAAGTAAGATGTTACGAAGTGACATATATGAAAGTCATCGGTTGGAGACTAGTTTGTTATAAACTTGAAAAATTGGGATAATTTTTGTGAACATTATAAGTTGGCTACAAATCATTTAGGTTGTAAACCGTAGTAATAATAAAATAGAAACAAATTTTAAATGCAAAAACTTGTGATGTTGGTTATGTCTATAGAGGATTAGGTTAGAACTACAGACAATTAGAAATGCATAATATGCATAATTTGATTATTATTGAAGTCTTAATCAATAGATTCACATATTCCTCCTACATTTCAATCCAAAAATTAATTCATACGAACTTGTGATATTGCTTGATGCATACGTCAAACAATGTCACTGTCATTTGTTTAGAAATTCAATTCAAATAATTAATGTATATTTGATAGGTTAGATTGTACAACATCAAATAAAATTATATAAAGTTAACATATACATGAGTTTCTTTGTTGTCATGTTCTCTCGAATATATCATGTATGTCTTAAGCCCTAATTATCTCGTTAAATCTATAGACCGTCTCTTGAAATCAGCAAGACTAATTTAACAAAATAAAGAGCCACTTTAGAAAAATTCCTCCCACGCGACGTTTTCATTAAAATTATCTCGAGTTAAAACTTTGAGTATAACCGAAAGTAATGCACTATAAATAATAGAGTTAACCAACACGGAGTTTCTCAATAACAAAAGTTTCTCATTAATGAAAACAAATAAAACTAAAATATAATTAAACTAATTAATCTCTTTTGATGGGTTATAAATCGGTGCTTAAATATGGGCATATTAATTATTATATATAGTTTGAGTGCAAGTTGAAAGTTATTATAAACAATACTGTATTGATATTATTATGCTTTGTACTTGCAATTTGATAATATTCAACTTTTAAAAAAGTGTATATTTTACATAGGATACCTAATAAACTATACATGATCTTATTTTATAGGATATGCTTAACATGGTTTTCAAATTTTTTTAAAAATTGATTATACTTATTCCTTGATTAATATACATAAACATACAAAAATGACCCCCCAATCTATATTTTTTAAAAGGTTCTTTCATCTAAACCAAACGGTCAAGTTGGTCGATCATGTGTGCTCGACCATACCATAATTAATAGTTCAAATTTAGAGTAGTTATAGAATAACTTTCTATTTTTGTCAATGCGACTATCTTTTTAGGTCAAATGGTAAAATAAACTAAGGGTACGTTTAAAATTACAATATTTCATCAAAAATAGAAAAAAGAAACTGAATAGTGTTGGCAAGCCCCGCCCCGCCCCGAGACTTCCCCACCCCGCCCTAGTCGGGGAGGGCGGGTTCGGGGCGGGAAACTATTTTTTCCAGTTATTTTTTTTTTATAGTTTATTCATTTTTTTTTAAATTCTTGGCGGGGTGGGGCGGGGCACCCCCGTCCCGCCAACCTGTTCGGGGAGAGTTTTTTTGTCCTATTCGGGGCGGGGTAAATTGTCATCTCTACTAAAAATGAACCATTTTTTATTTCTCTCTATAACTTGATCTTATTTAGGGGAAAAAAATTCATATTTTTCTTATTTTATATCATCCAGTTGAAACAACTGGCAGGCACTTAAATCACTCCTTAATTTTGTTTTTTGTTTTTTAGCTAGAATCATGTAGATTCCATTTTGGTATACTTCAGTGTTTTTATGCATCCCAAAGAATCAATTTTCATTTCCACTTATAATCAGATAATTATTCATCGATATGACATGATGCTGATTATAATTCAACTAAGGATAATAATGTGTGACACGTTTCATTCAGTGACGTCTAATATTGAAATAATGATGATAAATAATATTAGTCATAGTTCTCTCATAAAAATAAAAATAATGGATAAAATTTACTCACATGGCTGTGTGTTAGTTTACATTATCTAGTGTTGTAAAATGTACTACACATGCGAACCCTCTATTAAATTATTTGGACTGGAAATATACGAAGAATTTCCATCATTTTAGATTGAAGTTTCAGTAACGACAACTTCAATTAAAGAAAAAATACAGCCATTGTCAAATGCTTTTTGATCAATCTCACTAGAGAAGTGGATTGTCCTTTTTTATTAATTAGAACTCCCATTGAAAATGGATTAATTGATGGGAGCAGTACATGTCAGACCTTTACTGTACACCATTTCATTTTTAAGGGACAGACTGTAAAAGTTCAAAATGATAGATTTGTGAAAAGGGATTATAAATACAAAACTTTATCAAGTCTTAATCACATGAATATATAAACTCCATGTTGAAAATAAAGAGAAGATAAAAGCGGAAAAATACATTGATCCATGTGTCTGATTGATTGAATGGGTTATGATCTTCCAATTGATATGTAGTCTCCTTCTGAATTTTCTCTATGTTAATGAGGATGCAGAGAAATGAAAAATCACGTTCATTTGGAAACCATGACCCGTGAAATAATAACTGAATATGCAGTTATTATCTTTCGGCTATTATAAATTGGCCCCTGATCAATTTAAAGTAACCGTTCTCGGTCTCTACACTTTAATTCCATGACAATTAATACCATTAGTCCAAAGATTCACTTTATTGGATCACTTTATTGACTAATCTTTAAAATAGCACCGCATATTTTAATATATATACATGTGTGGTCCCACACGTTGGAATTTTCAAACACAAAACTCATGTGTTTTGGTTAGATTCCATTTCGATATATCCTCAAAGAAATTATTCTACCGTCAAAAAATAAATTTTATCAATTGTTTTTCAATAAAATAATTCTTCAATTCAAATTTATATTTGTATTTGTTCATTTTCAATTCCTTCTTCTTGAAGTATCCCAGTTCCTGGGCCTCTTTTGGTATCAGAGCAATAAGTGTTTAAGGTGAGGTTGTAGTGCCGTATTGTTTCAGGAACAGTGTCAAAGGAGAAATTGATTACCCTGGAGCCTACTGGAGCATTGGTCAATTTGTGAAGCTGAGAGAGCGTAGTGTGGTCTCATTGTAGGTTAGATTGGATTCAGTCTATTCTGTAGCATTGAGTCTATTGTGGTATGTCATTATAATTTCATTTTATTCAAATTATGTCTTTAATTTCGAATTGGTTTAGAAGATCTAATAGTTTTAGAATATAACTGATAATCTTTTAAATACTTTTCAAGAATTAGATCAAGAGCATTCATTTGCATTTGATGATTTCAATTCTCATGAACTTTAAATTACCCAAATTGAACAAAAATTGAATAACTGAACTATTTCAAACGTAGATAAAAGTTCTATTTATAGAATAGGAAAGTTCGATTTCCATCAAGATTATGTCATTAAAACTATTGAGCAAACTCTTGCAATCAAAAATCAAAATTTTCAAATAAATTTATTTTCAAAAGAAGCTATTCAAACCCATAAAAAGAGATTTAAATATCTTCGTGTGGGATTAATTCAAATTGTTGTCAAACCTCTGTTTAGATTTGGTGTAGACATCCTTATCTTCTTAACTCATAGAGATAAGAAACTTCTCAAATTTGAACATTCATTGTCATCAATGTTAGATCAAATCTTGAGACAAGTCCAAAATTTTCAAACTGTTATCCAAACTTTACTATCAATCTTAATAATGAAGCTATTCTCAATTCTAAAACTCTACAAATTCAAACTAAGAATTTCGATATTGATGATCGTTCCAAAGTATTTGCTGTAATATATCAAATATTGTTAGGTTTTTAGTTTTATTGACAATTTTGAAGACAAAATGATTATTATAAAATAATAGGACTATTATAAAGGAGTTGTAAAAGTCAAGAAGTCTTTAAGAGGATTGTATAAATGAATTATGAGTCTTTGAGTTCGAGTATGGAACAAGAAGAAAGTGTTGCCGAATTTACACTAGTCTGTCGCCTAGTTGATGCTCGAGCATCCAAAGCAGAATCATTGTCGCCCAACTCTCGCTCGAGCAACACACCTCTTGCTCGTCTGTCTCTAGCTTCGAGAAACTCTAGTTTGCATTTTTCAAGAATTTTATCTATCATATTCTACCAAATACCTCATATTATAAATATTCAATGCCCAGTACGTTTTTGTGGGAGGTTGATCGTTGTTTTACTTTCCTATGTCATTATTCCAAGATCTAAAAACACATCCAAATATTTAAATTAACCTCTTGATTCTTGAGATCAATAAACCACAAGATTGGGGAGAACATTGAATTCATATAATCCAAAACACTCACTTCCTAATTATCATCAGGAAGGTACTTTTTCAATAACTTTCAGAGATTGCTGAAGATTGAGGGGAGTTGGATCAGAAGTACATAAAGAGTATAAGGGGGTATTCTTGGTGTTCCACAGGAGATAGACAATTTCAGAACAAAACATCCAGAACAATTAAAAAGTGGCTTATTGCTTTTAATTAATAAATTTAATTTCGCGTTATTCAGATATTAGGTAATTTTAGGGTTGAACTAGTACCTTTCAAGTGGTGTCAGTGCCCAAATTTGATTCCTAACCTTAGTTTTCTATATGAGTAGTTCATTATCCATCTCGCCATATTTTGATGACAGTAAATATGTCTATTGGAAAGTTAGAATGAGAGTCCTCTGAAATCGATGGATGAGTGGTAGAGAGTAGTGAATGGTTGGTTTTCCCCATCTACCATAGTTCCAAGTGTAGTTATCCCTATTGATATTTCTTCTTGGTCTAAGAAAGATTTAGATGAGTGTAATTGGAATAGTAAAATGCTTTAAGCTTTATTTATGGCAGTATCACCAGAAAATGTAGGTGTTTGTCTATGTTTGATGTTGTTAAAGAGATTTGAGATATTTTATAGACCACACATGCGGGAACTTAAGTTATTAAGAATTCTAAGTTACAGATGTTAACCACTAAGTATGAAGAAATTAGGATAAAGAAAGATGAGACCTTCGATGACTTCTATACGAGCTTAAATGACATAGTTAATTCTAGTTTTAACCTAGGTAGATAATTTCCTAGTCTAATAATTTATCAAGCCCTGATGAAACTTTATCAAGCCCTAATCACATG
>CAIGRP010020121.1:0-11181 GCA_903798385.1 Fraxinus cuspidata
ATTTAATTACAAGTACTTAGATCCAGTATGGATCCACTGTCTTTGAGGCTTTAGCCTCGAACTGTATACATAGATCTTTCAAGGAAAATTTGATATTAGCTTCCTAAGTTAAATGGCAAACTTTAGGAAAAATCTTGAAAACATTTATGAGACTAGCTAAAGATCTAGGACTCTTAAACGTTCTTCTTGCCTTTGAAGACAATGAATTGGACAAAATTGTATCCATTGTTAAAAACATTAACATAGGAAACAATGAAGTCATAATGACTATCAAATCTGAAGATGAAGGTTCACAACTTTCTGAACCTACAACAAAAACTGAACAAGTTTTGGATTTTGAAAGTAGTTAAGAAGAAGACTTTACAATACATGAAAGGTTCTACACCAATAGAGAAGCTGTTTTACCGGGAATAGTATGCTATCTTGTATGCTGTTCCTGCCTTACTATGGTGGATCTTCTGGACTTGTTTCCCTAATGGCCTCCTGCCTCACGGTACTCCTGTGTCCCTGATCCTTATAGATCCGTACATGAATTTTTCATATAAGTGAAGAAACTGGAAGACATGATTAAAACATGAAAGTTTTATTCAAATAAGGTTTAAGAGCAAAAACTCTCTTAAAGTTTATTTAGATACAAGCTTTTAGATCCAGTATGGATTTACTGTCTTTGAGGGATCTAGCCCCGAATTCTAAACATTACAAGATTTTGTATTGGTAAAGAAAATTTTTCTAAGAAAATTTCTCCTCCTCTTTGTCTCCTACCTTCTGTCTTTTATAGATGAAAGTTTTTCCTTCNCTGTCTTTGAGGGTTTAGCCTCAAACTGTATACATGGATCTTTTCAAGAAAATAAGAAAATTTTTCTTCTCCAAAAAATTCCTCCTCCCTTTTTGTGTTCTCTGTCTCCTTTTTATAGATGGTTGGAGAGATTCTTTTCCATCTCCTTCGTCCATTTGTCTAATATCCACAGTTTTTGTTTTGCAAAAGCAAAAGTAATGATAAAGGGATATGACAAACCGTTGACAGATTTTCTTATCTTGTAAATAGAAAAGATAAGATTTACTGTTGAGGATCCTTTCTTTTTATTCTGACTGGTTACAATTGCTACTACTGGTCCCATCTTCTTCTGCTTTACGGATTTCTTTTGATTTTTCTGTCTTTTCCATATCTTTGCACCACTGGCAGTCATGATATTTTCCAAGGCTTGATTTGAGTGCCTTGCACAGCTGTCCTTTGTAGTTTGTTGGAACATTTGGGAAATTGTAGAAATTCTTTTCAAAACTACAAAGCATTTTTATGTTCTCTGTAGAAATTAAAGAACTTGCCTTGCTTGTGACTAAGATAAAATTGGAAAAATAATTTATCTTAATCTTTGATTCTCCATTGAACGCCTTTAATCCTGTCAGAATTCTTTGATAGGATAAACTTCTCCATTCATTAAGTGTTTGTTCACTTACACATTTAGTCGGTCCTTCAATTGGTTGATTAAGAGCAATCTCTGGGACTGTCTTAATTTGAATGTGATGATATCCTTTAACAAGAATATTATCTTCTGTCTAAAATGGTATGGTGTTGATCTTAAGAATCATTTGCACATCTTGGTCTTTAATAACAAATTTACTAAAGTCCTTTAAGGTCTTAAATAAATTGTTATCAATTAGTTTAATTTCTTCCAATTTTTTGCCTGGAATTATCATTTTTGTTAATCCACAGTGGAAGGCTGTCTGCACCATTGTAGGATCAGCTCCTTTAAGAAAGATGAATTGTCCAAATTGTTTCTCAATTGTTCCATAGTAGTTTGTTTCAGGTGCTGAAGCTCCTACTATTCTTGCTTATTCATATTGAAGGAAGTCCTGTAAAGTTATTCCCGTAATAAATGGTGTTTCTTATTGTTTAGAAATTTTCCCGATCCTTTTGAACCTGTCAGGAATAGATTATGTGTCTAGAAGAGATTGAGCTGCATCTTTGTAAGATATCAGTCTCTCTGATTTTCACTGGGTAGAGGTCTGAAAACATGGGCTGGAAGTCTAAGCCTGGCTGTTCTTATATTTTGACAATAATTTGGTCTTAGACTGATATTGTCAAGTTCAAAAAGTTGTTTGTAAGGGACTGAGCTAGTTCTTTTGGACTCGTGGAACTCTAGAAAAGCTTTTTGGGCTTCTGTATAGGTTTTAAAGCTCTTGTGTTTGTAGGGCTTGTTCTTTACAAGTGGTTCCACTTGAGCCCAATTGGTGTAAAATCCTTTGGTTGGACCATCAAAGATCACGTAGAATTTTGTACCTACAAGAGAAGTGTTAACACCAACTAGTGGTGAGTCTTTTTAAGTCCACAAATATTTTCGTGGACTTTTAATTCTGTTTTTGGGCTTTGAATACCCGTTTGTTCTTGCGAACACTGAGGCTTAATATGCTCTCCTGTATGTATTTAGGTTTCTGGCCCTTGAACTTTTGGCTCTTCTTTTGGGTTTTGAATACCCGTATGTTTTTTCGAACACTGAGCTTGACTATGCTCTGTATTGAGTGTCTTCCTCAAAACTGTATTTGTATCTCCAGTAGTCTTGCTACTTTCAACTCATTCTGTTAGGGGTAGTTTTTTAGAGGTTTCATCCTCCTCCTTTTTTCAGAAGTTGAGGCCTTTTGTTTTAGAAGTCTAGCTAACTTCTTTTTTAGGATTTGTAACTTTTGATGTCTTGTTGAGATTTCCATTTCTTCAATCTCAATCTGTAATTCCAAATTAGCAATCTAATCTTCAAAGTCTGTCATTTTTACCTGCAAATGCAAATTCTTTAGTTAATGCATCAGCTAAAGAATTATTCTTTCCTTTTATGATTTCAATATTAAAATCATAATGACTGAACCACATTTGCCATCTGACAAGTCTTACTTGTTTGTAATCTGGATGTACCTGATTATTCAAAAATGAATTACAAGTACTTGAATCAGTTCTAACAATAAATTTATCAGAAATGATATAAAGTCTAAATTTTGTAATAGCTTTTTTCAGCTAAAATTTCTTTTTCATTTATGTGGTTATTCTTTTCTGCTCTTGAAGCATAGGCACATAATTTTTCAGTCTGATCTTGTGAATCAAATGCTTTTAGAACCGCTCCCCAATGCTCTTTGGATGCATCTTTTTCAATAATCATTTTATCTTTAATTTTTGGATGATATAATGATGGTAATGTCTTGATTTTATCTTATGGACATAAAGAGTATCTTCTTTATTCCTTCTCCATCTAAAATTCTTTTTGAGTTTCTTCTGTAATGGTGTTCTCATTTTTGCTAAATCTCTTATAAACGTTTCTGCATAAGTGAGACATCCAAGAAATCTCATCAATTGTTTTTGATCATGAATGTCATTTGGAAATTCTTGGATATGAGTAAGAATATGGGGTTAAGTTGTTTAAAGCCATAAGCTATATCCAACCCAAGGTATCCAATTCTTTCTTTAAATAATGGTGCTTTCTTTTTAGAGAGCACAATTCCTAAATTACATGCTTCTTGTATAATAGTAATAACATGATTCTCATGACTTTCTTCAGTATCCGAAAATACGAGAATGTCATCAATATATACACAACAATATTTATTATGAGTTTTAAAAATATTGTCCATATGTCTTTGGAAAATACCTGGTGCCTGCTTTAGGCCAAATGGTACTACCTTCCATTGATCGTATCCTTGGGAACAACTAAATGCTGTTAAATGTCTAGCTTCATGGTTAAGTGTTACTTGCCAAAACCCTGATTTACAATCGAATGAAGAAAAAAATTTCTTTCCTTTGATTAACTGTAAAAGACTGCATATTTGGAATCAAATATCCGTCCGTCTTAGTGATTTTGTTTAATTGAGAATAGTCGACTACCATTCTAGCCTTACCACGTCTTTTTTCTACTTCTTTTCCGACTATAAAGGCTGGTGAAGAAAATTGAGATTTACTAGGATCAATGACTTGTAATTCGAGCAATTCTTTGATTTGTACTGAGAATTCTTCTCTATCCTTAGGGCTATAAGCCATTGCTTTGGCTCTAATAATAGTTGTTTTGAATTCATCAAGTAATTCCCTATTAAATTTCCTTTATTCTTTTGAGGGTCTAAAGGATTTTCTGAGCAACATTCTTCAAGTAGTTCTAGAATTTTTCCTCTCTAGGAGTTTATCCTGAACTTCTGGCTATCTTCAGAAGTGATCAAAATTTGTCTATTTTGAGCAATATTTTCTCCTTGAAGATTCCTGAATATTTTCTTTCTTTTGTCAATTTTTATCATTTCTAGGAATATTTCCTGAAAAATATTCATAACAGCTTTTCTTTGCTTTGGAATCCATAGTCTTTTACTAATTAAAGTAAAACTTATGGATTCAATTTCTTCTATGAATGGATGGTATAACTGGCAAAAGTTATTTCCAATCATAAAATCAATACCAGTTTCCAACTGATATACCGTAGGTATCTTAAAGTAGAAAGTTTTCCATTGTGATTTGTCGTAACCACTTATCTCAATGTTTAAACCTTTGGCTACTTTAGAGTTCTTAACTTTAGATTAGTCTGCAATCTTAAGATTTAAGATTTTTTCAGACGTAATCCAAAATTGTTTCGGAATAATCTATTTACTTGCTGTACATACTGATGCTCCAGTATCTACATAAGCATGGACTGTAAACTTTCTATATCCTTCAAAGCTAAGTTTTATAGGAATGTATATAGAATTAGGATTGTAATATTTTTATTACTCATCATCAGATGATTCAATATCTGAGAGTTCAGATTTAGTATCAGTAGTTAAGTAATACAGTGACTCTGTATCACTAGGATCTTCTACAGGGTAGAATCCTTTCTTTTGGAATGTATTAAGGAGTTTAATCCTTTCTTCATTTCCAAGTATTGCTTGGCATTCATTTGCATAATGTCCAGATTCATTGCAGATCCAACATCTACAATTCTTTTTCTTTTGCGGGCATAATTTCTTCTTATCCCAACTTTTGTCTGTCTTTTCTTCCCTTCTGAAATTTTTTGAAAAATTTTCTTTTTCTAAAAAATTTTTGTTTATGGGGTTTTTTTTTTTATCTTTTGAAAATATATTTCTTCTTTTTGAAGGGTTTTCTTTTCTTTTCATGTTTTTTAGGTGGTAAACACCCATATTGTCCTGGAATTCTGTTGAGATATTTATCACAACAAATTCTTGGATTTCTAGCAACAGCTTGTCTACTGTCTCTTACTAAAATATTTTTTTTACACTTTTCTGCAAGAAGGTTTCTAGTAAGGGTAATTGTTAATCCCAAAGATGCTTCAATCTTAATATTGAGCCTTGGGTCAACCTTATCTTCTTGTTTTGAAATAGCATTATTAAAAATTTCCATTACCTCATGATTAAAAGGTTCAGGAAGTTTTCTAATAAACTTTTCAGTCAAATTAGTCCAACTGTCAGATGGACAAATGTAAAAATATTTTGAAAATTCACATGCATAATTTTCAAAATAACACATATTACAAATAGAGATTCTCTAAATGTTTCATTGCATCAGCAACTTCTATTGTGGTCCTTCACTTTTGAAAACTTCATATGTTTGTCCAGTGAATTGTTTATAAAGTTGTTCAACAATTCTTTTTATAAAATTTGGGATATTGGCTTCTGAATCTCTCCAAATTGCATTTTTAATTTGGAAGTCAAAGTTTTCTAATAAAGATCTTGCGTTTCCTCTAGTATTGGTAAGTACATAATTCCAAGAGTTTGTTTCACTTCTGATGATTTCTTTGTTGACAATCATAGCAACCATAATATGGTTATACTATGCATCTATAAGTTTTTCAGGTTCAAGTCTAAATCAAGAACTGTAACTTGTTGATTATTCTTCTTAGGTATAAACTCAGAAACAAGAAAGTTTTGTTCTTCATTATTAGGGAAAGGTCTAGGAGTATAATCTCCTATAGGTCTCTTTTTCCTTCACCTTTTGAGTTACTAGTTCCTGCTTCCTTTTTCACTTCTTCTTTCCTCGGTTCACTTATCACTATTCTCTTATCATTATTCCCGCCATTTCTCTCTGGATCTCCGATTTCATTACACCCACCTCCTCCTGCATCCCATCGAACCTCGATTCCAATTGTCCTACCTGCTCAGTAATTGTCATATTTCCCAGATCTTAACGTTCTTTGATACCAAATTGATAGATCCCTATTGAATTCTGCAGTGACCTAAATGATAGAATGAGGTTGCAGATGAAATAATAATAATAATAATAATAATAATAATAAAAGCTACTGGTAATTAGAATTAGATCTACTGTGCACAATCAAGGACCAATAAGTGTATTTATTCTGTGAGTGATTCAACGAAGTAATAAAAAGCTACTGGTAATTGGAATTAGATCTACCATGCACAATAATCCCTCCCAGCTCTCTTTCCCTCCATATTTATTTCCAATCCTACTACAAACTATTACACTTTTACCCCTATCTAACTAACTTCTGCTGACTTGGCAAGCCCCTTATTCCTTCTTACATACATGAACCGAATTGGAGGCCTATCAACCATTTAAAATTTTAATAGGAGTAATGTTTCTGTCACTAAACCAATAATTAAGTTAATAATACTTATTCATGCTACCGTAGGCTTGTTATATTTTCCCATACTTTAACTTGCTACCGTGTTACCACCCCTATTAGATGTAGCTTTCTTTATCTTCTTCATGTTACTTCCAATCACTTTAGCTTGGTTTATTTGTTAGTGATGTGCAGTTGTCAAAGCTTGTGAGTGAACTGCCTAGTGACATCTCACAGGCAGCAAGTTGTTATAAATGCTGATTTTTGAGTGCAATAAAAGGACATCTAGGCAACAATCATTTTTATCTTTCACGTTGTTTGTTGATCCGATAACTATGCACCAACTAATCAGTATCTAGCCCCTGCTTGGTTTAGATAAATATCAGATTTTTAGTATATTTTGATAAAGGTTGATCAAATGTGTTGTTGAAAAGTTGATAAAAGTTGTGGATCCTTAGAAATGTATGGTTGAAAATGAATTTGAGAAAACATGAGTTTTAGAAAAATGGGGGCCAAACAAAGGCTTAATAAAATGACATCTAGGCAACAATTAGTATATCTTTCACGTTATTTGTCTTTTTTGTTGATTACTACGACTATGCATCAACTGATCTGTATCTAAGTGATTTACTTTATAGATAGCTTACATTAGAATTGAGTAAATTTTTTTATTTTGCCTTTTCTGTTTATTCTTCCCGAGTAGTTTGAGAGTCTGCATGATTGGTTCTTTTTCTTATCAAATTTATTATTAATCGTGTTGCTTGTGCAGTGGAAAAACAATCAAGCTTGATGATGTTACTTTCCACCAATGTGTAAATCTAACAAGATTCAACTCAGAAAAGACCGTTAGTTTTGTTCCTCCAGATGGTGAATTTGAATTAATGAAGTGATGTTTCTGTTCTTTCTTTTATTACGTGATTAATAATCAGGTTAATGGAGAAGTAAACCAGTGCATATATTTTGTTCTTTTTCTTTCTGACATGCCCTTCCATGGACAAACTTGCTTTACAAACACCATGTGCATTACGTTAATATCATATTGTAGTCCATTATAGATATTTACTCAGCTTTCACGTCTGACATCAACAACTGTGTACTGTTGAATGTCAAATTGGAATAGATGTAGCATCTCTCATCAATTTTTGCTGTTATAATGGTGGTAGAGTAGATTTTCTTCTCATTTGAGCCGTGATGATCAGGAAGAATGAGAACGAGAATGTATATTGTGCTTTATGGTCTTGTGGATAGTTTAGAAAGATTTAGTTATCGTCATAATCAGTTTATTGATGGTCTTCAAAGCAATTTGGTACCTGTATCTTTTATTGGATGTTTCTTGGAATGACATTTACGAATTGTTTGGGGAGATTGTTTTCACTTTACACTTAACTATGGTTGGCTTAAATCAAGTATGAATACAGCTACATGTCTGGAGTTGTAGAGCAAGCTTGAACAATAATATGGAGTGCAACTCTACCATCACATTTTTTGAAGCGAATTACAGAAGTACAATATCAAATTCTCATAATTCAAGGGGAACACAATTTTTTTATATATATTTCCTGTTGGAAACTTATTGAGTCAAAATCAGAATGTTTCATTTCTTGGGAGTCGTAGGAAGTGTACCTTAGGCATTAGGATGGAAAAACTACATTGTGAAGTAAATTACAGAAGCCAAATATCAAATTCTCGTGATTCAAGGGGAACACAATATTTCACACATCGTTCCTGATGAAACATATTTTTGGTAAGATCAGAACTTCTCATTTCCTGGGAGCAGAATATTCCTTGGGCATTGGGATGGAAAACCCATTTGGTCCATTGAAATGGTTATTTGACTCTGCAGCCCTCAACTTGGGTTCTTCCTTGTCCCCAATTTTTTCTCGGCAGTTAACTCCTTAGCCTTATATATTAGTATCATTTTTATCCTTAGTTGTTGCTGTCTTAGAAAGATGTTTAATATGTTGAAAAGAGCAATTTTTCCTTCAATTACTAATTTAAAAAAGAAGAAAAAAGTTATAATCAAATAAATAAAACAATCTTCATCCTTCCTACCTCTGACCCTCCCCCACCCCAGCCCCTTCCATAGCCAAACAACCCACACCTTTTCCTGTTTAAGAAGCACGTATTAGGATATGTAATTTGAATACAATACGATATGGGTATGTCGATACTACTTTTATGATACACCGATAAGTGTGTGTGTGTATACATAAAATATATAAAATTCAACATAATCTCATTAATATAAAAAAAATTAAAACATAAGCATGATAATAAGTCCTTGTTTGAGCCACATTTTCAAAAACTCATTTTTCCTCAAACTTATTTTCAACAAAACATTTATTAAATAAAATAATTTTACACGCAAATCCAATTTTTTCTACTTTTTAATCACACATTCTTCAAATTATCACTATTACAAAATATATTATCCCCAAAAAATGAGACTTAAACTTGTACTAAAAATAAAATAAAATATTAATACATTTTATCTTAATCCTTAATTATCATAATTTCATTTTTCAACGTCGCCAACATCAGTTTCTTTATTATTATTAAAAATAACTTTCCAACTCTGGCTTATCCAATGATAGATTAGCAACCTCATGTGGCCCAACACCTTCAAGAGTATCAAATGCATCTTTGGCAATGTCCACGTTTTAGATTCTCATTTTGAATAGAGATTTAATTTTTTTGATAAAAGACATCGTTATCTATTAAAATAATAAAAAAAATATTTGTCAATTGTTAATATGATTTTACATCTATTTAAAGGTTTAATATTGTTGCGTATTTCCAATCAAAAATTCTATTTGTCAATTAATTAAAACTCTAGATATATTTTTAATAAATATTATCTATTTTTAATAAGTTTTTAAGAGTAACTACAGTTATTTATTAAGTAAAAATTTGCAAACAATAATGAGTTTTAAAAGAGTTTAAAATCTATAAAATTCTTCTTCGCGTGTCTTGTCGTATTCGGTACGTATTAGAAATAATTATAAAATACATATCTGACATGTATCGAAAATTTAATAAATATAAAATAGTAGAAAACACATATGAGCATATTTGAGAGTATCCAAGCTTGAATTTATATCGGATATAGGTACGAAATGTGTTTACAAGTGTTCGAAATGAGTTGTTCGTTGGGTAGATCAACCTAATTCTGATTGTACATGGATTTCCAGAGAAAGATTCCAGCAGCTCGATCCAGACTTACTGAAGCTTTATCGCAGCCAGGAGGATCTTCCTTTGCCCAGGTCACCTTTCACCCATGTCGAGGGAGCCGATGCAGACACCAGATTTAGAAGTCAACTCACACGTGTTTGTGGCTATCAGAAGAAGATTTTTCAACCACTTAGCTTATGGTTGGGAGATTGACTATAGCCTTTTGTGTTTTGTCCACTCGACAGAATCGAGTTTTTCTTCTACCCCGGGGAGAGTTCATGAGGACATCCATTTAATAATTTAGGTTTTACTATTTTAGGGTATATCAAATTGGGTTTGTATTTATGGGCCTGACCTAAGCCCATAACTTTTTAGGATTATCTATAATGGCTTGTATTGAAGGTGGAAAAGACCCAGACCATCATGAAATGACGATAAAACAGGCTTGCTGCCCACGTTTTCATTTGCCTTGGTATTTCCTCTTCTTCTCCTCCTCCTCCTTCCGCTGCTTGCTACTTACTCTTTTACCTGTGCTTCCCTTTCTTTGTCCTTATTTTTTCCTTTGATGCTACATCACTTTTCCACTGAGCTCTTGCTAGAGAGAGGTCATTTCCAAGTAATACATGGTAACATCCCTGTTCCCCTGTTAGTTTGCCACAGCCGTGTTTTGATTTCAAAGATTTGGCAAGAATTTTCTGAGTCTGAGTACATTTCCTTGACAGCTTCCCATACGTCTTTCGCGGGCAGCTGGAAGAGGTACGTTTTTCGCATTGACATCTTCATCAATCTCACCAGCCATGCCATGACCGTTGAGTTCTCGGATTTCCATTTTTGCATGAGAATGGCATCAGTTGGCTTCTTAGTTTAACCAAGCTTTTCTTTGTCTTCGATTACCTGTTTAATTGATTGAGCCGATTCTCTAAAGTTTCTTCCATTCAACTTCTCCACCATGAGTTGAAACGAAGCATTCTCTCCTCCAGTCTAGCCAATCGCAGAATTGATTTCTGCCTCGCTGTGAGAGGATTCAGAAGACATTGAGCTTTTACTATTGACGTGACTTCCGTCATTAGTTTCAAAGCTCTGATACCATGAAGACAAGAATAAATTTCTGTATTTCTATTGTATTTATCAACCGTATACAACCTCTTAATTTATAATACAAGAGGGATAAGGGAAAAAGGAAAGTAATTTCCTAAATAAGGAGAGGTGGATATTACTGAAATTACAGTTTACCTAATTATGGGAAAAATCTAAATATGGTAAAAGAATAAATTCAATGCAATCTTTAGGATTTCTACAATTCCCAAAACCAGTGATCGCACCACTGATGAGGTAGTAGAGTTGCTGCTAACCTCACCAGAGAGGTGGCTGCTATTGTTACAACCTAATTCTTTTTTTAGTCAAAAGTCAAGTTGGAATTGTCAAAGTAAAGGTCAAATATGACTTAATGGGAATAAATCATTTTATTGGGACTTAA